>VKOC01024310.1:0-29139 GCA_009364415.1 Spea multiplicata | reverse complement strand
ATAACTGCCCCTAAATTAACCCCCACCTCCCCTAATTTTCAGTAGCCCAAATAGATTGGGAGAAGAGGAAGGGCAATCATCAGGTCACCATGATTAAAAAGAAGTAAGTACTTATTTTGTTTTTCTCCATATTGTATTAAAGTTATATAATGCTTTCATAGGGCTCACAAGATCTTGGATTAAGATATAAATATGTGTGCCAAGTCTCACAATAACCTACCGGTAAAGAAAAGAAATGTTTGCAAAAGTTTCTCCAGATATTTACTTTACCTCTGGCATGTTTGTGAACATTATTAAAAAAAATCAACAAAAAACATTATCTTTGGAAACTACTGCAAAAGAGGTAGTAATTATTAGACACAACATTTGAATCATTTAGGTTAGAAATGCATGTGACCTGACAAAATAAAAGTCAAATAGTTATTACTTCAAACTTAGGGTCTTAGGGTGAATGGGCAAATTCCCAGGGTCAAACTGTCTAAAGGTAACTCTATATTTTTTCACTCATACATCCATACATACATATGTACTTTCGCTAACAATATCTTGACTTTTTACAGTGGTTTCCACAGGGACTAAAGTTAAAACCAAGTATTTGTTACCATGAGGGTCAATGTTATAAAACCTTTGTGATAGAAGGGTGAGATGGGCGGGGGTGTCTTTTGATTGCGTATGTGATGTAGCCCGTACAATGAGAATTTTGGGGTTATGTATGCATGATGAAGAACTCTAAAAACATCTTACTACAATAACTGGATGGGAGTAGTGAGGCATGTGGGACAAAGCTGTGAGAAGGTATTCCATGGTATTCCATGGTGACTCATGCCTAACTGGTCTAATTTAGCCCATATACAGTGGATATAAAAAGTCTACACACCCCTGTTAAAATGTCAGGTTCTTGTGAAGTTAAAGAATGAGACAAAGATAAATCATGTCAGAACTTTTTCCATCTTTAATGTGACCCACAACGTGAACAATTCAATTGCAAAACAAACTGAAATCTTTGAGCGGGGGGCAAAAAAACTCACAATAATCTGGTTGCATAAGTGTGCACACCCTCTTATAACTGGGGCTGTGGCTGTGTTCAGAATTAACCAATCACATTAAAACTCATGTTTAGATATGTGTGTTAGATATAAGCCATTACACACCTGCCATCATTTAAAGTGACCTAATTAATCACAAATAAAGTTCAGCTGTTCTAGTAGTACCTGACATTTGCTTAGTTGCATCTCAGAGCAAAAGACATGGTCCACAGAGAGCTTCCAAAGCATCAGAGGGATCTCATTGTTGATATCAGTCAGGAGAATTGGGAAGAGGTGGTAGATAGTGAGAAGGGGCAGAGGTGGGAAAGGCAGTGAGAAGGAGCAGAGGTGGTATATAGTGAGAAGGGGCGGAGGTGGTAGATAGTGAGAAGGGGCGGGGGGCAGTGAGAAGGGGCAGAGGTGGTAGATAGTGATAAAGGGGGAGAGGGGATAGATAGTGAGAAAGCGGAGTTTTGTGACAAGATTTTTTTTCCTTTCTTTATTTGGGATGGAGGGTCACCAGAGGCATGGTCTGCACAGGGTGCCAGAACACCTAAGGCCGGCTCTGTCTGTCAAATATATTCTTATTAGTCTTTTTCATAATATGAGAAGGTAGATGCCTGATGCCTTATGCACAGTGTTGGTAAACGACTTCTAGTCTTTAATTTTAAAGTGCGAACAATAGTTTATAAAAAAAAACAATTAAGGAATGGACTGACAGTGGTAGATCTTGCTTTCTGGCTGGATATATGGAAAACTTAGGCTTAAGAAGTTGCCATGCACAGATTGTAGTATATAGTATTGGGTTAAATTCACGAATGTACAGTTGTATAAAAAAAGAGGAAGGCATTTCCATGGAAGGCAGTTGTTTATAGATAACTGGAGTTTGCAAAGCCTCATCTTGTTGAAGTCAGCTACTGATTGCTAGAACTGACTTACATCCACCCCTTTTGTCACATAGCAGGTTTACTACACTATGTCATCTGGAGAAATGATAGTTTGTTTCATCTGTGGTTTTGAGTTGAGTCTGTGAAAACATCTAAAATTGCCTAATGGCCTTTTTTGGGGAAGGTACTTGACTGGTACATTACTGGATTCAAGTGTTCTTTGGAGAAGTGGTGCAAGTGCTGAACCAATAAGTCTTCTGTAGTAGGGCTTGTTCACAGATTTCTGGTGAATTGTGCTCAGAATCAAGGTCATTCATTGATGTCTACTGTGGTACAACATGATGTGCCTCTTAAGGATAAGTCTGCATGTTTCTGTGGCCACATGCTGGGCATCTGTGAAATTGCAGACATCTTTGGACATAATATGAAAAACCCCATGGGGAGACTGGATCTAGATGGGAAGAATACTATAGGCACAAACCGTATGCAGAAAACACACAAACAACAGACATACATAACATAAATGGCTAACTCTTGGACTGGTTCTGTGGTACCTTGTATAGGCAAATCATAGATTTTATTAAAGACACGGAGGCTCCTATTATGCATTCTCTTTCTTTATTACTCCCTCAGCAGCAAAGAATTGAGGGAAAAAACTTGACTGAAAGAGTTGAAACAAATGAAATAGTAACAACCATAACACTGCCCAGCGATAGCCCAACCAATCAGCAGTCCTCATCATCCTCAGGGAGAGTGCAATCCTAACGAACTTCCTCTTTCTTTGCTGCTCCCTCAGGAACGGTTAAGTATTTTTTGCTCTCCTTATATATGTATATTTCTTATATATATGCCTTATATTTATATGTCTGATATTTATGCCGGTGTCTCTATATTTTGTTGCATATATTACCCTTTACTGTTTTTCTATTTGTGCCATTATCATGTACCGTTTTTTGTCTGTTTCCCTTCGTTCCTCTTTGCCCTTCTAACTGTGTTACCTTACACGTTTGTGTGACCGGCTCGGTTCTTGCATCGCAGTGTTTCTTTCTCTACCCGCGGTTTTGCGGGCTTTCAGTTATCTGCCTTGTATCCGCGCATGCGCATTTCTTCTGTAGTGGTCATTTTGTATATTGCACCTTCGTCCGCGTTTATTGTCGCGGTCACTTGGTGCTGCTTCGTTTCTCTATTCGGTTTTTCTTGTCTTGGTGCTCTTTATCCTCTCCTCGTTCCCCCTTTATTTGCTGGGTTAATCAACCCACAATTTTTTCCCTTTCAGGTCCCTTGGTTGTTTCCTTACCTTGGTTTAGAGCCAGTATGGATCAGCAGGATGCTCATTTTTCTCCTTCTAGAGAGACTGGCACTCCCTCTGGTAGCCAAATTGCAGATTCTCACCCCTTATCTTCAGAGGATTTTCAAACCTTATTAGATGCCACTATGTCCCATTCCATCCCTAAGGCTCTGTCCTCATGCCTCATTCTATTGGAAAGTCTATTCAGCAGGCTTTACTTCAGGCCCCTTTTCCCTCTACTTCTATACCTGCTGTTTCTATTCCTGCTCCTGTAGGCAAAAAGGCTCTGTTTAAGTCTAAGCATACTACCTCACTCCCGATGCACAGCCTTGCTGCTGTTGAGATGGACAAGGCTTCTAATCCTGTCCCTGAGAGCGCTGGTTTACCGCGCAAGAGAGCCACTGACCGGGCAAAAACGGCCAGAAATTGGAAAAGAGCTAGGGCTCTTCAAGATTTGTCAGATTCTGACTTGAGTGAGGAGGATCTGGATTCCTATAGGGATCCAGAGTCCGATAGATCAGATGCTAACGACTTTCCTGACCTTTCATCCTCCCCTCATGGGGAAGGGTCAGACCCTGTCCTGGCAGCGGAAGGGTAAGGACGATGGTGTCAGGGACCCTCAGGGTACCCCCCCTGTTTGACCCTGATAATTACGCCACCCTCGGTCTGCTGAGTGGGATCCTCTATCTCAATATTGCGCAATATCTGGCACTTTGTGTGCGCAAGCCTCTCTCTAAAGAGAGTATGCGCAAGCTTAGGGCCGAACGCCCTCGCCCCATAGTGCCTGATGGGGTCTGTAAAACTCCAGACGTTGATCCCCAGATTACACAGTTTCTAGCTAAAACGGGTTGGAAACCCAGGAAAGGGTTGGAATTCTCCCTGCGCCATTGCCATGACAAACTGCTAGACATATTGGGTCCGATTACAAAACTCTGAGTTGTTGGAGTCAGGTAAAGCTTCGCCTGAAACTTTTGATTTTGAGGTGGCCTTTGGTTGGCTTCAGCGCATTACCTATCTTACTGGCAATGCTAAGTCTGCGCTCTGCTCTGAACGACGCAAGTCGATCTTACTTGAGCCCAAGCTTATTAATATGGCTTCTCTAGAACCCGGCCAAGCAGCTAAAGGCCTTTCACCTCTTCCAGACGGCCTTATGGTGAGTACCATTCTTCATTCTCCCCTTTCAAAAGGTGGGCGGTCGCCTTGCTTCTTTTTATCAGGCTTGGGTTCATATTAACTGCTTTGCCTCAACAGACTTGTCTTCCTCCCACTGCAAAGTTTCACATGTAGCAGGTCCTTCTGATCTCAAAGGAGGTTCAGTCACTTTCAGCGAAAGGGGCTATTCAAAAGATCCCCATGGACTCCCCAGGCTTTGTCAGCTCCCTCTTCTTAGTCCCGAAGAAAGGAGGGGTTGTTCGAACCGTCATCAATCTGCGTCCTCTCAATGCTTTTGTGGTGTATCACCACTTCAAAATGGAAGGGATACATTGCCTCAGAGATCTATGTTACCAGAGGATGGTGAAACTGGATCTTCAGGACGCTTACTTCACTATTCCCATTGCAGAGGATCATCAGGATCTTCTTCAGTTCGTGTGGGCAGATCAGAAATGGAGGTTTACGTGCCTTCCCCTTGGCCTCTCATCGGCACCGTGGTGCCTCACGAAGGTTATGAAGCCAGTAGTAGCGTTTCTTCGGTCCCGAGGTATACGTCTGATCATTTATCTGGATGATATTGTCATCATGGCTCAGTCCCCTCGTCTTCTGCAAACTCACCTCAACTGGACTTTACATCTTCTTCAGTCTCTGGGTGTCCTCATCAACTGGGACAAGTCTTGCCTCGTTCCTTCCCAATCCATAGAGTTTCTGGGATTCCGGATAGACTCCATTCAACAGTCTCTCTACCTTCCGCGGCCAAAGATAGTGGCGATCAAGAAAGAGATCAGGAGATTGCTTCGACTGGATGTTGTTACCGTGAGGCAGTTAGCACGATTGATAGGTCTCTTGTCCTCTTCCATTCAAGCCATATTTCCGGGCCCCCTGCACTACAGAGCGCTTCAAAGACTAAGAAGTTCTTCGCTGCTTTCTACTCATTCTTATGAGACCTGCATCTCTCTCTCGACGACGAATACAGAGACAAGATGAATTGGTGGTTGTACCACATGGAGGCGTGGAATGGCCGAGCCATCTTCGGTACCATTCTGGACGTCATCATAGAATCGGACGCAAGCTTACATAGTTGGGAAGCGCGAAACGGGACTGTATCTCCAGGTGGCAGATGGTCCACAGAGGAATCTTATCTGCATATCAACTGCCTGGAACTCTTGGCAGGATCTTTTGCCATCCGCAGTCTTGCTCCCTCCGGAGCGTCATGCTCCATTCTACTCAAAATGGACAACGTAGCAGCGGTGAGATATATCAATCACCTGGGAGGCACGAAATCCAAGATGCTAGCTTGTCTCGCAAGGGATTTTTGGAATCTCGGTGACGGCCGTTCACATTCCCGGTCTTTGCAACTCGCGTTTTCTCAGTGATTCAGGGGATTGGCGTCTTCATCCATCCGTCTTCCTCAAGCTCCAACTGCTCTGGGGTCCTTTGGAGATGGACCTTTTCGCTTCACGTCTCAACACCCACCTGCTGAAGTTCTTCAGTTGGAGACCAGATCTGGAAGCAGTGGCTATCAACGCATTCCTCCAACAGTGGCCTCGGTCTCTACTATATGCTTTCAACATGATTGCCAGCTTGCCAGCTTCAACTAATAGCTTGGCGCGTTTCAGGGGACCCTGGTCTGTCGAGGGAGTTTCACAACAGACTCTCCTTCTCTTGGCCGATGCTTGGGCCCCAGGTACTAGAAGAGCCTATTCCTCTGCGTGGAAATGTTGGTCTAGCTGGTGCTTGGGCAGATCATTGGATCCCATTTCTGCCCCTTTGAACATGGTTTTGTCTTTTTTTTTTTACTTCAGGGTATTCCTTTTTTCCAGGCCTCATTTATCCCGTTACTCGTCTACTTGGGATGTTAATGTGGTCTTGCGTTTCTTAGAACAATGGTCCTCTAATCAGGTTTGTCGCTTAACTTCTCCTCCTCTGTATTCTGTCTTGTAAACGTGTTTCAGATGTCAGAGCTTTGGATTTCCATGTGAAGGTCTTCCGCCCTGATGGCGTTTCCTTTGATATTTCTAGGAGAACTAAATCCAATGCTAAATCTGTCTTTTATCTGTCCTTTCCTCTCTTATGTCCTGTTCTTTGTCTTCGGGAGTATGAATATCGCACCCATATGCTTCGAGACCCCTTGTCTCTTCCTTTATTCCCTTCTTTCAAACTTCTGCATCATCCGGTGTCTACTTCTACCCTTTCTCAATGGCTTAAATGGATTTTGCTTCGGGCAGGTATCGATATGTCCATATTTTCTCCTCATTCTGTTCGGGGTTCTTCGGCGTCCAAGGCTTCATCGGTTGGTTGCCGCATGCAAGATATCATTAAGGCCGCTGACTGGTCTTCGGATACCACATTTAAAGAATTTTATCTCCATCCTATTCAACATTTCTCCGAACGCCTGGTAGATCAGCTTTAAAACTGCATAATAGGAGCCTCTGTGTCTTTAATAAAATTCCAAGATTTTACTATTACATGACGTAAAGTCATGATTTTATTAATGACACGGAGGCGAGTATTATTCCCACCCATTCTTTCCCTCCCCGGGCGAGAGAAATGATTGTGGTCTGGTCTCAGGTAAGATCTTTTTATGTTTATTCGGCTTCTGTATTTATACCATGTTTATTCGACTTCTGTATTTATACCAGCCTATGTTTAGCTGCCTAGTCGATTTCGCATTTTGTATACCCGATTTGGTACCTGTTTGATCACTACTATTACCTCTTTTCTCATTTTCTCTAGCTTGATCGGCTTTGGATGTGTTGTTGGAGTTCTACATGAGGCCTTGCTTCGGTTTCCTGTTTGGTTTCTTCTGGTTCGGTTTCATTGGATCCGCAAAGAAAGAGGAAGTTCGTTAGGATTGCACTCTCCCTGAGGATGATGAGGACTGCTGATTGGTTGGGCTATCGCTGGGCAGTGTTATGGTTGTTACTATTGCATTTGTTTCAACTCTTTCAGTCAAGTTTTTTCCCTCAATTCTTTGCTGCTGAGGGAGTAATAAAGAAAGAGAATGCATAATACTCGCCTCCGTGTCATTAATAAAATCATGACTTTACGTCATGTAATAGTAAAATCTTGGAATTAAACCCTAAACAAAAAGACAAAAAAAACAATAAAGCTAGAACCCTAGCAGAAATAACTAACAAGCAACTCTCAAATGTATTAATTTATTAATCAAGTTACTTGCTAATTGCAATTACAAATCCCCTTGGGGATGCAAGGTGATATGCAATTTGACTCTGTTATTGGGTTCCTCATGATCCATTATAAACCAACAGAGATGCCCCCTCTTCAACTGCCCTGCGCGGTGGTGGATAATAAAATCACCCCAGGGGTTTAGGGACCCATCCTCAATGCAGTGGGATAGAGGTTTAGTAGAGAAATATCCTAAAGGAGGCACAAACACCATCACCATCGTCCCTCAGCCCGTGCCCTGGGGATGTTTATAACAACAAAAAGCCTTGGGGAATATGGATGCCATTTATGTTCCCCTTCCCTTGCCCATTGGAATGCGCGATTAAAGTACTTAAAAAAAATTGAGAGGTGTGGACTCTTTCAGTGTCTTGCCCTTCTAGTGCAAAACCTAAAATCAATACATTTTCAGAAAAGAAAAACCCTACCTATCCACTGTACCATTGAGATCCTCATGTATGGGGATTGAGGTCAATCCCAAGCACCATTTGGGTGTTTTCACTCAACTTTTAAAGGTCCATCCAGTGATGATCAGTGGCTCCCTCAAGTCTTCAGTAAAAGGGAAAGAGGCCATCCAAGAAAGAAAGTAAAAAACCTGACACTGAAAAAGATTTCAAAATAATAAACTATGTTATTATACATTACATTTATTTGCGACATGACTGAGGATTCCATAGCACTATTACAACAAGGGGAAAAGAACAGCACAATATTATCACAATTAACAATATATAATTTGGTAATAAGATTAATACATGTTAGGGCTTATTGATACAGTTTACAATATATTATGAGTTTGAGGAAAATGCTAAGGTAAGGACGATTTCATTGTAGTTAGGGTGATGTAGAGAAGTCAGTGGAAAGAGGGCGTTTAAGAGATTTTGTAAATGAAGATGACAAGATTTGGTGAGTGACTGGGCATTAGGAAGGCCTTTGGTTTTCAGTTTTTGCACTTCAAGACACATCTTGTCTGGGGGCTGCAGTTCCCTCACCAGCAGAGTACAAGCTCCTGTGCAGCCTGTGATTAGGCACACAAGTCCATGTAACATGGAGGGCAAAAAAATGGATGGCAGGAAAGTTAGGCCAGAGCTGGATGTGAGGGATGACGGAGGGGGTGCAGCCAAGTGTTACACCAAGGCAGTCTTGGTCTTAAAGGAATCTGAAATCATTGGTAAAGAAAATGAAGAAGTAAGCAGAAGCTCAATCTTGGAAATATTGAGTTTCAGGCACTGGGATGCCATCCAGGATGCTGTTTTAAAGAGACAGACAAGTTAGAAGAGAGGTCAAGTCAGGAGGAAAAGCTTGTCATCAATGTAGAGGTGGTACTTAGATTCAAGAGAACAGATTAGTTCCTTGAGAGAGGAGATATAGATAGAGAAAAGCATTGGCCCCAGAACAGAGGCACAACAAAAGAGAACAGTAGGAAGAATGAACAAGTGTCCGAGGCATGCTCAGAGAGGTAGGATTTGAACTAGAAGATAGCCATCTTGTAGATTCCAAGAAGATGAAGGGTTTGCAAGAGAAAAGGGTGATCAACAGTGTCAAAGGCTACAGAAAGGTCCAAGAGGATAAGCAAAAAAGAACTGACATGCGTACTTTTAGTAATAAAGTCTGGGGAAAGAAAATCTGCATCCTTTACTAACAGGTAATTAAAATCAAGCACAACATCTCTATAGACAAAAATTGGCAGTAGAATGGGTTGTTTGGAAAAGCAATTTGTAAAATTTCTGTCCTGCTAGATCTGCCCGATCAGCTGTAAATACAATTATTGTGAAAGCCTCTAGGAATAACAACAGCTCAACCATGAAGCAGTAAACCACACACACTTACAGACTGGATGCAGAGTGTTGAAGAGTTAATTATATCATGTCAGTAAACAGTATGCATTTAAAAGCATGATCTGTATAATTGAATATATGGCTAAATCATAAAATATGATTTATGGCAATTATATGTCCAATCTTGGCATGCCAGAGATCACCAGGATCCCTGATTGTTTTCTTTCTGTATTACATATTTTTCATCTATTGTGTTTTCATTAGTTAATTGGAGGCATAGGTTTGTGTTTAGTGGAGGGGTTGTGGTAGGACTGGGCCACTCCAAGAAGGCGGATTTTCTTTTTTTAAAAACCTGTCGTAGATGTAGAGGTCACAGGAGATAGTAGTTGCGCATAGAGGAGAAGAAAGTCACAGTAATATAATATGTGGCTGGCACCGTGTGGTAAAGAGTTAAGGAATGGGTACTCACATTTTGGGGGGACTTAAGCTATTAGTCCCACAAAACTTGCATGGGCGATACAATCCTCGCCTGGGGATATCTTTAGCAGCAGTCCTGTGTAGTTCTTTTTTTTGGTTCTAATGATAAGGTGCACATAAAAAGTTAAACAGAAATAGGCTTTCTGTATATATAAAATGAATAAAACAAATAAAAACAGTTCACTATATACTCACAATATGGTGAGCAATAAATGGATTGCTCACACCTTCTGGCGTAGGTGGAATGATCCCCACCAAGGATAAAAACGTGTGTGTTTAAAACATTAAAAGGATACCAGGAGCAGAAAAGAATGTTTTTTAAAAAAAACTTATTTATTTTCAGCTTTCTGGTTAAAAACCATTATAAGGTCAATAAAAACAGCACGTACGCATTTCACCTACTAAATAGGCTTCCTCAGAGACACTACTGTGCTTCAGCTGGCAGACAGCCATCCCAACATCCTGTATCCTGTATGATACCTTAACCCTGTACCGGTTAGGTGCAATGCAACAGCGACAAAACCCGTACATGTACAGGCTACTGTTAACAGCTGAATGGCCGCGATCAGCGGCTTTGCAGCATCCACGGAAGCCTCACAAGTGAGGCTGACTGTGGATCTGAGGTGGAAAGCCCTCCCCACAAAAAAATGGCGGCTAAAACAGCTTAGGAAGCGATCGGCAATCACTTTCTAAGCATAATCTGTGGTGCAGACATTCCTCGATAATGAGGCATGTAGCAACACAACCTCCCCTACCCTAATCGCCTTGTGATTACTCCGAAGAGCAACCACAAGCACCATCAAGTGAATGGCGTTTCCGCCACACACAAGATGGCATCACCAACTGACAAATGAATGAGTTCACAAAGGGTCTTACCAGACCCTCTTAGGAACTCTTGAGCTCCTCCTGCAGGTTGAATGCAGGTTATTGCATTCAACCATGCAAGGTCAAAGGAGACCAGCTCACTAGTCACAGTGTGAATAGTAAAAAAATAAATAAAAATAAAAAACATTTTTTAAAAAGTATTGTAATATGTTAAAATAATTCCCCACTGTCATTAAAAAATTACAAATATATATATAAAGTTTTTTTTATGAGCAAGTCCTACAATTAGCGCTATATCTTCACAGAAATTTTCCCACATGGAAAAAGTTAAAATATCGGCATTATAAATGACCATAGGGATCCTAGTTTTTAAAAAATCTATGATTTGATGGGGTAAATTGAATTGGCCAGCTTCAAAGATGGGGCGTGGGCACAGACTGCCCAGATGTCTAAATGGCTAAAAAATACACACCTCACAAAGGTTGCCTTTTAGCTCCCAAATAACCCAACAAACCCATGCATGGGGGTATCGCTGTACTCAGGATATATTGCTGAACACATATTATATAAATATATGCAGGGCCAATATAAAGAGCTCTTCAGTGACCTGTTCATTAACAGAAATATACAAAGAACAAGAGGTCATCCTCTGAGACTAGAAGAGTGCAGGTTTCAATTTACCCCAAAAAAAAGGTATGGAATTCTCTTCCAAGGGAGGTGGTGTTATCCAATACATTAGATACCTTCAAAAGGGGCCTCGATATTTTCTTAGAAAGACACAGTGGCGTCGCTACAGGGGGGCAAGGGTCAATTGCCCCCCTAGGTTAATCCTTGCCCCCCCTGTTGCCCCCCTGTCAAATTTGGAATAAAGTCGCAATGCGACTTTAAATCCCGTTTTTTTTAAAATTATTTATTTATTTTGAAATTTGGAGGAGAGAGAGGGTGCAGCCCGCGTAAGATCGGCAGCCAAGGCAACCGACCTTACGCGGGCCGCACCTCGAGCCCTGCTACTTACCTGTGGGAGGGTCTTCTGTACTGCATAGAGGAAGCGGAAGCCAGCAGAGGGAGGCCGCGCCCCCTGCTGAAGTCTGTGAGCGGCATCTAGGAGCTGCAGTGCAGGTAAGGGGGTGGGGAGGGTGTTTGAATGAGTTTGAATGAGTATGAGTGTAAGTGCTGGAACCTAGGCATGATGGGAGTTTGATTGCTGTTAGCAATCACACTCCTATCATGCCAAGTCAGCCAGTACATGCTGGGGGGCAGCTAGCTAGGTTTCGGCATGTACTGGCTGACTTGGCATGATAGGAGTGTGATTGCTAACAGCAATCACAGTCACATCATGCCTAGGTTCCAGCATTTACTGGTTGGATGTGTAAGTGCTGGAACCTAGGCATGATGGGACTCTGCGTGCTGTGATTGCTGTTAGCAATCACACTCCTATCATGCCAAGTCAGCCAGTACAAGCTGAAACCTAGCTAGCTGCCCCCAGCAGTATGGGGTCTGTACCAGCATGTAGTGGCTGACTTGGCATGATAGGAGTGTGATTGCTAACAGCAATCAAAGTCCCATCATGCCTAGGTTCCAGCACTTACTGGATGGATGTGTAAGTGCTGGAACCTAGGCATGATGGGACTTTGATTGCTTTTAGCAATCACACTCCTATCATGCCAAGTCAGCCAGTACATGCTGAAACCTAGCTAGCTGCCCCCCTTGTGTATTGATGCTGCCAGCAGTATGGCGTCTGCACATCACTTACAGCCACCCTGTACCAGCATGTACTGGCTGACCTGGCATGATAGGAGTGTGATTGCTAACAGCAATCACAGCAAGCACAGTCCCATCATGCCTAGGTACCAGCATTTACTGGTTGCCTGGGTATGATAAGAGTGTGATTGCTGTGTGGGCAGTGTGGACGCAACCTGTGATCTATGCCTGTAATTTAGGGTTTTTTAAATATACCTTTTAATGACGTGTTTTTATATGAATTCCAATTGATCTATACCTGCAAAGCTGGGTTTTTGCGTTATTCTGTAGAGCCGTATGTATATATTTTCATACATTATTTATGTATACCTGCAAATACAGTGTTTGTATGTCTTATTCAGCTGATTAATACCTGCAATGCTGTTTCCATGTATTTTTTTGATCTATACCTGCAATGCTACGTTTTATATATTACTATTATTGTATACCTGCGAATACAGGATTTGTATGTCTGATTCTGTTTATTTGATATATACCTTCAGTGCTGAGATCACAAGTGAATATCAGTTGATCTATACATGTAAAGCTTGGTTTGTGTGTTAATGTGTTGATCTATACCTGCTATCAGCAATGGGGGCTAATATTAATATATATGGCAGCAGGGGCATCAATACACAAGGGGCAAAAACACTAAGGGGGATATAAACGACAATGCAGTGTGAAAAATCCATCCTGATGTAGATGTCTGTGACATCTACATGTCCTGGTGTGTGTATAGGTGTTGGTGTGGCAGAGACTGTCCTGGTGTGTGTATAGGTGTTGGTGTGGCAGAGCCTGTCCTGGTGTGTGTGTTCAGTTGTCAGTGTGGCAGAGCCTGTCCTAGGGTGTGTGTTTGGGTGTCAGTGTGTCAGGGCCTGTCCTGGTGTGTGTGTGTGTCTGTGTGAACAGAGCCTGTCCCTGGTGTGTGTGTCTGTGTGACAGAGCCTGTCCTGGTGTGTGTGTGTTTGGTTGTCGGTGTGGCAGAGCCTGTCCTGATGTGTGTGTGTCTGGGTGTCGGTGTGACAGAGCCTGTGTTGGAATGTGTGCCCTCCTGAAGTTGTAGTGACTTCAGGGGACAAAACGTTCAAAACGACAAAACGTTCAAGGCCCTGAAATCATTTAGTGGAAAAGTTATTTATTGTTATAATATTTATTTCAAGGATTAGTCGCACTCAGTTGTGGCTTCAGGCTTCCCGTGTTGAATGACCAAGTATTATTTTAGCCCAATAACAAAAGTATAATTCCATAGCACATTACTTTTGGAAATTATGAATGCCCCCCCAGTTTGACTGTGGTATCTTGTGTGCCCCCCCATATATTGTTTCTAGAGTCGCCACTGTTTGAATGCTGTGCCAACCGGAGACAAACCTCTAAAATGTAAATGGGCCAGTTGGGGAGATTAGTGATCCCTCCTATACATGGCCCATGGAGCAGCGGCACGTCATTTAGCCTGACTGCCCTATAGGGACTTTTGAACCCTGGACCTGCCATCCTACTTATATTTTTACCATGTTTACAATTGAATTTTAGAGACTGACTGCAATCGCCATTTTTGTGCCATTTTTCATTTTATTTATTAAACAATATACAGGTATATTTAAATTGGTATTTAAATTGAAGAAAATTGTTTTAAAGTTAAGGAAATGTGGCACAGATTCTCAAAACACTAATAACTAATCTCTCTTGTTGCTTGTGAGGGCATGTGATTTTAAATTATGAAATCACCCCCCCACACACACACAATACGCATTGTTGGCTCACATGCTGCCACAACTGCCCCCTACCAACCATGGTATGCTGCAAAACAAGAGAGGGGTCACCGAGTGCTGAGTTGCATGGTGTGTAAAAGTCACCAATGTTCCACGGATTCCATAGCTGAAGTGTTCCAGAATTCCACTGACATATATATAATATCAGGCACAAACACTGTGCAGTGGGAGCTTCATGGAATGGGTTTTCAAGCAGCTACATGGAAGCTTCACAAGTGGTGTAAAATACAATGCCACTGGACTCTTGAGCACTAATTTGGGAGTCTAATGGACGAGTCTGGGTTTGGCGGATGCCAGAAGAACGTTACCTGTCTGACTGCATTGTGCCAACTGTAAAGCTTGGTGGAGAGATAATGGCTGTTTTTCAGGGACTGGGCCTCTTACTTCCAGTGAAGGGAAATATTAATGCTTTAGCATACCAAGGCAGTTTGGACAATGCTATGCTTCCAACTTTGTGGGAACAGTTTGTGGAAGCCACTTTTCTATTCCAGCATGGCTGTACCCCAGTGCACAAAGCAAGCTCCATAAAGACATCGTTGGATGAGTTTGGCGTGGAAGAACTTGATGGGCCGCACAGAGCCCTGACCTCAACCCCATCGAACACCTTTGGGATAAACTGGAAGGGAGATTGCACAAGCCGAGCCTTCTTACTCAACATCAGTACCTGACCTCACAAATGCTCTACTGGGTGAATGGGCAAAAATTCCTACAGAAACAATTCAAAATCTTGGAAGTTGTTATAGATGCAAAGGTGGGACCATCTCCATATTAACGTCTATGTATTTAGAATGTGATGTCATAAAATTCCCTGTTGGTGTAATTATTATTATTTATTGTTTTATATAGCTCCATCAAATTCCGTAGCGCCGTACAATGGGTAGACAGGACATAACAAGTAGTATGTAACATAACAAATTGACCAACAGAGACAACAGGTGAGGAGGGCGCTGCTCAAATGAGGTTACAATCTAGAGGGATTTAGGGTGAATTACACAGGAGGTAAAAGTGCCGTTGTTTGGGATGGAGCAGCCACTCTAGTAAAAGTATTACAGGAGAGGGAGTAGGAAAGGTGAGCTAAAGGAATATGGGAGGAAAGGGGTTAGTGCGCTATGTTGTAAGCATCCTTAAAGAAGTGGGTCTTGAGGGATTTTTTGAAGAACTAAAGGCAGGGGGAGAGACGGATAAACCGGGGGAGAGCGTTCCAGAGGATAGGGGCAGCCCTGGAGAAATCTTGTAAGCATGTAAGTGTAATGGTCAGGTGTCCCAATACATTTGCACATAGAGTGTATACTATAAAAAAAACAATATTTGTATATCAAGATAAAACCATTAGAGTCCCAGCCTCAGTGATTTAAGGACAAATTTCTATTAAATGGGAATAATGAACTTCATTTGACTTTGGAAATATGAGATTAAATAAATACTAAAGACAAAGAAGATTCTGAATTTTATCAGGCAATAACTAAGCAGCTTAATACATTTGTACCAGTTTCATCTTTTCACCGGTTTAATGTATAACCTTTCAAACTCTGACTGCTAATATTCATTGTTGTTTGATTCTTAGTGAAATTAATTATCGTGCCCTTTAAAAATGTTCCAACATTGAGTTGAAAACCCCCCAGAACTTGTACTTTGGTAGACATAGCATGTTTATATCTTCATGTGAATAATTTTAACATAAGATTATTCGGAAGTATTATGCAAACTTCTACAATTGCAATTTCAGCTGTGATTTTATTTTATAAAAAAGTAAAACATGACGGGTAAGTAAATAAATAGCATTAAAGTAAGTAATGGTTTGTCGCTTTGCTCAGTATACCTTCAAATTAATTGATGTAGCTTCAGAATATTGGCGTTTCATTGACTCAGAGAGATATGATTTCTCTAACCTTGTTTGTCTTGTCTGTTATTAAATGTATTTAATATGTAAATGTGTTGTGGATGCATACATCTTGCTCAAATACAACTAAAATCATCGTATAACATTGAAGCTATAATATTTAGTATTGCAGACCTTCTCCCGAATCTGAGATGGTTAAACATATCTGTATTGGCTATAAACAGTTCTGATAATATATGATTTTCAAGAGTTTGCTTTGAGTGTTAATGCTAGTTAGAAATACAAAATTGTACATATATATCGGAGGGTTCATGTTAAAAAATAATTGTTGTACAAACTCTGAAATTACCAACCAATATGACCAAAAACAGTAGAACCATATGCGTTGGAGAGATAGCACATGTCATGATAGCAGAAAGTCTAAATATATGATTTGGAAAGACTGGGACAGAGAATGGGCAATAAACTGCATGTGTAAATGGAGAGAGAGGGGTTATATACATTGATGCACACAATAAGACACACTATGCCACAGTTACCAGGCTTTCATTCATTTTCTAAATGCAGAAGGAAATCTAGGGTAACCCAAACACTTTACACTTTATGTATGTGATGGTAACTACCTTGCTTATGTTGTCAAGATTGGACTGGCAATGGCAATTCACAATAACATTTCTTATTTAGGCTGTATAACAACCAGGGAATGTCTTCATGAAAAGAGTCACTTGTCCCATGGATAATTCTACAGACAGTTACAGTTGAAACAGGGGAATAGGGGATGGACACAGTGATTTGTAGCAAGGTCAAGTAGGATGCCTGAATATAGAACCCCAAGGTATCAAGTAACAATACAGGTAGCAGGGTGACTGAATAAGAAATATCAAGCAGCACGTGATAGGTAAGGATTGGGCAAAATCGAGTAGCCTTGGAGGAATAGATTGTGGGCTGGGACCATGTGGCAGGTAATGGTTTGTTTTAGGTAGAACACCAAGTTACAACTAGGGTAGACATACAAGCAACTAAGAACCCTGATGTGGACTTCAGTTGTATAAATACCCTAACAAGGCTCCAGGCGCAACTGTTGCAGAGTACTGAACAAATCCCTTTTGGAGGTTATACAGCTCCTTGCCGCCTAGGAACCAGATGAAGACCCTTGAATGTCTTAAGCAGATGGACCACTTCAGATCATCAGAGGTCTTAACGACAATCTGCAAATCCTAAATTAAGCTATGTAGATCCTGGAGGCACATAGATGGCTGGATGGAATGTTCCTTTGTAACATAAAGGCCCTATATAACAAGGTTTGTCTCTTTATTGCACCATATACGTTATGCTGAATATTTCTCAAATCAAAGTGCTAACAGGTCGAGTCCCTCGCCCCTCCATCCTACTCATCCCGCTCTCTAATCCTCTGCAGCCTGGCATTGGTGAGATATTTTCTTGGCTGGTTAGTCATCTCCCCAGCACTTTGTTGGTTTGTTTGCTTTCCCAATTCTTATTTCTTATTATTATTCTTATTTCTTATTATTATTCTTTTTTTCGGTTTGCCTCATGGTAATAATTTATATTCAAAGATGTTGCCTTTATGTACATTGACGTATACCAAAATTGTGTCATGCAAAGTTGTACGTACATTCTTTGTGCAATGACTCTCTTTTTTATTTTTCTACCTATTTGCTTATTCTCTGTGGCTATTTTGGGGGGGGGAATAATGTTTAGATATTAATGTTTTGTAACATCGTTTATGTTGTGTTCTGACTTTCAATAAAACATTGAAAGCAAAGTACTGAAATATATTTCAAACACCAGAATTTAGTGACTGATATATTCTGAAAAATAAATCGAAATACCAGAGTTCTGTAAAAACTTTAAAATTACATAGGAGAGTTGAGATTATCCCAAAAGGGCTAGAAGGCATTGTTCATTTTAGTACAAAAGACACATTTAAATGACCATGACTGGAAATTGTATTAGATTCTTGTTCATGCCTTATGCATGGAATTATTTTGAGAGAAAATAATATAAAGTTTTATTTAAAGAAATTAATCATAGTCTGTGATTTTAAAATAAAATGGATGAGTTAATCATAACTCTTAATAACTAAAATAATATATTGGTGATACATTGTGTCTCAATAGATTCCTTCCAATTATGCAATGGAAATTGAGGGATCCAAAATAAAAAAGGGAACATTTATATTTTTATGAAATATAGGGTTATTTATAATTTTTATGAAATGAATCTGTGGAGAAAGGCCTTGACACAGATCGGCCTCTGCTGTCCCTCACACTATCCTTTGGCTTCTCACAGTGGACCATCTTTGCCTCATACCCCATGCCACCAAAGTGACCTAGTCCTCTCCCACTAGTGTACCCTTTCCTAATTCTTCGACAGCCCACCACTACCTCCTAACCTGCAACTTTGGCCTACCTCTCACCACTTCTCCAACTAAAATACCTCCACAAACCTCCAGAAACTTCTTTGACCTTAATAATTCAGTTTCTACCGCTCATTCTCAACACCTCTACCTCCTCCTGACCTGTTGTTATTAGTGCCAGAAAAGCCTGCAAGGATGCCTTGTAGGCAGTCTTTGGCTGAAAGCCATGTCCATGACTGCAGCTATAGGACACCATATGTAATTATATAGGTAACATGGTCATGTTACCCCAGACTATTAGCATGGCAGCACAGCATGCAACAGATACTGGAACCAAGCAGCTTGGATCTTCCTAATCACGTTACAAATGAGGCAATTAAGCCCTCTGACACACGTGTCAGCATGTGTGTTGATCTGTAATACTCAGAGTGGGGAGTTTGAGTTTGTATCAATTTGACAGAGGGTGTTAAGAGAGCTTGAGTTTGCCCTGGTGGGCTGAAACATGTTCAGTATCTCTGCGTCTGATTGAGAAAATATAGATTATTGGGATTATGTTTAATCTGTATTTCAAACTGAAGTCCCAGACCCAATATAGTTTTTTCTTAGAATAGGGACAAAACATGCATTTTAAAGTGTATTTGAAGAACATAGTCAAAAATAATATACATTTGGAAAATCTGCATAAATCTGCACCAGTTAAAAATGAAAGTTGAGATGAGTAATGAGATTAGATGAGGAGAAAAAAGAATGAAAGAATAAGAATGAAACAACAAACTCTACCAGTGGACATGATTTATGTTGTCTTCAAGGACAGAGAAAACAATATAAAAAACAAATCACTAGTGTGTGCGCTGCTTATAAATGTCCAATATACAAGGTTAAAAACATATGAGGTAAAATGTAATGAATATTTTACAATGTGTGCAAGTAGACTGCATGAATAAACTAGAAAGCAACACGTTATAATGAAGCCTTTCGCTGGTCTTATAACTGTGAAACTAAACACCTGACACGTTTCGCCCGTGGGCTTCTTCAGAGGTGATAATGAGAATAAAAAATAGTATCCTCGTCAATTGGACATCTGTAACCTGCACCATACCAGTCATTTGTACCATAAATAACATACATATGGAAACACATGGTTCTTAATGTCATTGTATTGGTGGAAGCCTGGAGGAAAGCATTATCCTCCCATCCCCCACCCTGAGCCAATCAACAGCAATCAGAAACAATCGATGTAGGAGATAAGATGATTTAAAAGTGTTGTTGTTTAAATACTGATGGAATAGTTACCCTGTTGTACATCTCAATAAACAAAAAATTGTAGGATGATGACCATCACACCATCTAAAAATTCACATTCAATGGCACCAATCCAGCTGTCACATCTGAGATATTTTTCTATATTGGATATAAGTAACTATCAACTTCGACCAAAGACTAGATAGAAGTTCATTGAAAGAGCCATTAGAAGAAAAGTAAATGCATCATGCCATAGTGTGAATGGGACAACAGAAGGTAGGTAAAGGAACTTTCGTTTACAAAATGCTGAAGGACTCTTTACGAAAATCTGCCCTACTTGTAGACGCTCGTAATTTGGATCCTTGATACTTCGACCTTTAATATGGACGAAAAATAATGCGTCCCCATAACAACAATTTATTTGCATGATAGCAAGCGTACTCGCTATATTTCATATATAAACTCTAAGATTGCAAAAACACCTGCCGTGGTCGCCATCCTGATTTTATTCTGACAGGCTAGAATTAAAGTTTCATACAAAGTAAGCCAAGAGGAAATAACCCAGCCAGATGTCAATGTACTTTTCGATAGATTAACCTTTCGTTTATTTGTTTATATTGTTCTCCAATAAAGTATCCATCGCCTTTGTTCTTTACTTGAATATAATTTGGGGGGGGGGGGGAAATGCTGCATAGTCATAGTGCTAGTCAAATGCCAGCTGCGAATCCAAAGACTGAAGAAAGAGCGAGATAAATGAAATTCAGCCATATGGAAAATGCGGCTTAAATGCTTCTGCTTGCTATTCTTTTACAAAAGCCTGGGGATTTGCGGATGAAGGGAGAAACAGGTTTAGTTTCAATAAATGTTAAATAAAACGAAATCATTTTTGGTGGGTTTTTTTTGGGAGGGATTGGTAATCTGCTTTTCTCAAGGTATTGTAGAACTACCACCACTCCCATACCACCAGCCTTTCTTTGAGTAATAATCGCCAGCTTCTGGGAGTTGAATGTGAAGTGGTTGTAATTTACCAAGGAGAGCTCCATCTATGTTAGTTAAGGAGTTGATGACCGCCAGATTTTTCCCAACACGTATCATTTGGAGATTGAATACGAAAAAAAACACCGGTTTAGAAAAGGAATCATGTACATCCATGTCATAAATGTGTTTTATATTGAATATGATCATGAGACATTGGGAAACACATCTATTAGGACTCTACGGTAGGCTCTGCATTATTTGTTGTTCAATATATTTTCCTTAACGTAAAGAAAATGAGGCTATCGACTGGAAGTCATTTACTTTAGTAAAAGGCTGTCAGGGTCAGCTCAGAGCAACAGTAGTTCTTAAAACAAAAGAAAACAAAGGCATTGATGAAATTTGGTCTCTTTAAGACAAAAGCCCTAGAAATGTAAATGTTTGTGCTGAATAGTTATAAGAATAGACTTGAAATTCCGAGGCCAAATATGTAATATTTGTTGAACTCACAATGGGCTCCATTGTCCAAGGACCTTGCTTGGCTTCCTGTAGTTCAATATTTTTTTTCCATGAAAGCTTAGTTGAAAAAACCTTTTACATGTTATACTTTGAAGGACAAATGTTCAATTTGTCGAGAACAATATGCAAAGGGATAAAAACTTCACTGCTTAGGCCTAGAGCCTTTGAATCATTACATTTACTTATATATCGCCAGCAGAATCCCACAACCTTTAACCCACACACCTTGAAATGGAGGCATGAAACAGTAATGTGGGTAAAGGCATTGACCACAGCTTTATTAGATTCCCATGGCAGGGTTAACATAATATACAATATAACCATTAACAAACATGCCATATTCTGAGCCATGAGGGTGCCTGACATCCCTACCATGCTGAGGGGCTTCTTTGTATGCAACTGCGTGCGCAAGACTCTCGGAGACGTAGTGAAAGGCTCTGCTGGAAGCTCCATGTCTCGCTTCTTCCTACTGCCCCTATGGAGGCAGCTCAAGTGGGAAAAGTGGGGCGCATCCCTTATAATTGGACTTTGCCCTGGTTCTATTCGGACCTGGGCGCACCAACTGGAGGGAGTTAAACCAGACCTGTGGTCACCTCGTGTGATCCACAAACTCATCAGACCCAAAGACACTATCGAGAACAACCCAGGGCTTCCTGCTGCCACAGCCTAGACTGTTTGGGCTAATGTGGCATTGAGCAGGCTGACCAACAGGCATAAAGACATTGCATGGATGGCCACAGTGCTTATCCACAGCCTGCTGAGAGACTACTCTGTTAAGGACAGTCTAGAGCCTGAGGACTAGCCCCATCTCTGTCGGCCACTTTTCCCCATTTCTCCAGACTGTTTCCACTAATGTGCTAACCATAAGTGCCATGTCTGGAATTGTAATTGTACACTGCTTTTACTGTATTATTGAGCTTTATTGAACTGTAACGTGTATTGCCCTGTGCTGTGCCACAGTACTGCTTATCGTCATTTCTGATTTATGCACAGGCATGATCCTGTTTTATCTTATACAGTTTGTATTAAAAAACTTAAATAACAAAAAAAAAACAAAAAAAAAACAAAAACGGGGAACTCCTGTGCTGCTGTGACTACAGACAGATAACAGAACACAACAAATAGCACAACAATATCATTCTGGCTGGGTCATGCCAGATTAAGAAACTTCAGGGACAACCTTACAGGACTGATTGTTGGCAGATTGTCCGCTACCCCTTAAATGTAGCAAAATCTGGTAAACTTTCATAAAATAAGATTCCCATTTTTAAATGAGCCCATTAAAACTCTTTCCGAAATTGTAAGTTCTTCACTATGTGCGTGGGAGTTTCTAAAGCATGCAAATCCCCTTCACCAATCAACGCAATAATTCCTATAATCAGTAGAAAAGATTTTGCTGCTTTTACAGGTCAAGGGAACGACTGAAAACACTTTTATCTAGAAACCAGCAAAATGTTTAACTAATATACTGTAATTTACATTACATTTATTTTTGTTACATAACCATTTTTGTTACTAAAAGTACAGAACAGTTCATTTGAGTTCTTTTGTTAGATCACCTCAATAAATATGTACATGAACATCGGAAATGACAAAATAAACCATTTTCATAGACATGCTGATCTATCCTTCGTAAACGTTACAGAGGATCATTAAGGAACTCTTAGTCCACTGCAGCAAGAGCAACAGTACTTACCACTAATGTCACGGTGTACACCAAACCCGATCAAGCTCAGCCACATGCTTAATGAGCATGATAGGGCATTTAATGAACCGTCATTACAGTAATAGCGGTGGCAAAGTCTGGCCACCAAGCTACCGCGAGCTACAAGTGCCATCAGCCAATGCAAAATGCTCAGCGTTATATTTGCCGTGGTATGGAGTTTCAATCTCCCTAGCATTAGACGGACAGGATCAAAGACTGGGAAAACAGAACACAAAGTTGCAGTAGGTAACTGTAGAACAACTGAGCACTCAGCCGAAAGCGTCAAGGCTCTAAATATTGTCCCAGAAACCCCAGCGAGAACTCCCATTCAAATTGGATGAAGTCCTGCCTGCCTGGACCATTCCAGGACATCGAGGAACCCCTGCCTGGTGTGTAGATGTCTTTAGGGGCGTTTAGTGGCCACTGGTCTTAAAGGGCAACGTAGTCACTATCAGTCTGGATCTGCACTGTTATGATAAGAGCTATAGTCTTCTTTATAACGACTTGTCTTTGATTTGTGATCATTCTTTATCCTTCTTAAATGTCTCATTGCTGAGAAGTACCAACTTTCTTCTCATTAGTGCGTTATTATTAAAATTTAAACCCAACTGGAAATGTATTACTGTACCGTGTAGGATTCTATGGCAAAGTATTAATTTTACCAATGGTTTAAAATTACTTATTGATGCAGGATGACTCAAAGGGAAACTGCAAATCACATATTCAAACATTCTTCTATGCATTCAGCAAAAAATGAATACTGATTTTACTCTGATTATTTTATGCATTACAAATTTACAGGTAGATAGAATACATTTTTTATGTATACAGATACAAGGTGCAGCCAATATTAGCAAACATATATATGTAAAAGCAGATTTCATGAATGTGTAAGAATGTGAATGTGTAAGAATGATAGTATATTGTCATCGGTGTGGTGGTCCTAATGAAGCCATCATGCATATGGAGATGTTTCCCGAGGCCCACGCTTCTTATGCTCAACAATGACCCCAAATATATGGAGAGCAAACAAACAAAAATGATAACTTTGTAATAAGAAGAAACGTTGAAACCAATAGAAACAATGCAGTATATTATAATAATGAGGATATACATTATTCATATTTTCTTATTTATGTATCAACGAATAAAATGTTGAAGATTACGGTAAATTGGTGTTGCTTTATGGGTTTTTTTTTATTCCAGGTGTCTAATGCATGCAAATGCACTATTTTAGTAGTGATAACATATATATTAAGACATTCTCTATGAATTGGTAAATAGTTATCATGGCCAACAATGTATTCCTCAGGGACATCAAATAAATAATAATGGTTCTACATAAAGTCAATAATATAACCTTTGCAGTGTGGCGTAATCATGCAACATGACTGAGTGCGTCCCCCTCACATTACCTTTACCAAGGTGGGTGTAAAGGTGTAGAGGTTTCTATTCCTCAATCACAGATAAAATGATTGTTTCATAGAGTGGGTGCACAGTGTAGGTCCTGGGATATGATGTCATACTTCAATGACCTTCGCTGCAAACTCATCCTAGGAGGCTTATAATCTAATGAAATGGATTTGAGCAACCTCTGCTTCCTTCTGACCAGCCACAAAGCCCAATAGTATACCCTAACTCTCGTCATCACTGTGGGGCATGAAGGCTGTTGCTAGGTGGTGTCTATGGGCAATTACTTGGGTGCATTGTGACGTTGATTGGTGCCATTATTGAACTTATACAATGCGTTTCCAAAGCGGATCTTTGTATCTCACTTGTTCTCATGCATAACATATCATACATGATCCCCAGCTGGACCATGGTGTCCCTTAAAACTAAAGTGTACCCCAGACAATTTGCCCCGGCTACCATTTTCCTCTTGGAGACTAAATGAGAACATTATCTTCTGCAGATAAAATCACTGAATATTTTTGTAAATAGGGAAATATGGAATAGGTTTGGGGCTACATAGGTCATTTAGTATTTATTGATTTATTTCTCCCTGCTTTTGAACTAAAGTTGCAAAAAAATCTGATTGTTCTGGGTTAAAAAAATTAAAAATGGGTTTTTTTAACTGTACTATTCTGAAATGATTTCTGTAATTATAATAAAGCTTTGCAATATTTCTTATTTAATACAAAATCAGATTCATCTTCCACAAAAGATGATTTCGATAAATAACCACCCACAAACATCTCCAGAAAGGGAGAAAAAACTATAATGCTTAATTTATGTGCAAGATAATTAATAATTTGTGACTGCAACAAACATTAATTTATTATAAATGTCATGTTGAGCATGTTATGATGGATTAGCAGCTCTTAACCTTAGTCGTCATGCTTAAAACATTCAATTACGAAATCTTCTATGTTAAGAGTTTTCATGTTACACACATATTGTGCGCACATCTGTGGGATTACCATTAACTACATTCATATTTAGCGTAGATATGCTCTTTTCATATAAAATATCATTCGTTTTTTTAGAAAAGCACAATACAATTGTTCAGCTGCAGCACCTACAGTATTGAAGCTATTATCACTAATAATTACGGTATTATATTTTATGTTTTCTATGAAAGTTTTTTTAACTGAAGAAACATTCTACCAAAATAAAGTGCAAGAAGGTAGGAAAGTTATGTTCGTTTTATCTCTATATGAGTAGATATTACTATATGACAGCTGCCCCCTAGGTTTTTTTGTGGTGAAATGCAATAGCAACTATATAGACAATATAATTATTATATTAAATTATTAAATACATTATTATTAATATAATAAGAAATAAAAACTCTACAGAGAGGCATGTAGACCAGTGGGGTGGAGCAGATTAAGATAAATAATAACCTTTTGGAAAAGCATTGACTATGAGGATAGATGGTGATGGGTGCCACCATGTTCATTTCAAATACAATTTTGGGGTACAGTTTTCAAATATAGGAGCACTTGGTAAGGCCATAGTAGCGATTTAACGAAGTACAAGAGGAAAGATTTCAAAGGAGAAGAAATGTTAGAACAAGAGCTGTTTCTAGGCTTCAGTATCAGTTTGGAAAAAAATATCCTCTAATATGTGTTTGTAAATGCCAGGTAGTAGGTGAAAATACGAATATGAGATGTTTGAAAACTTAAGCTACCTAAATCAATATTGTTATTTATTTTATTTTTATTACTTTGCATTAAACGTGTTAAATGTCCTTCTGTAGGAGGGCCACTCGTTCTAAAGAAATTATATTTCTAACTCAAAAGGAAAACGTAAGATTCCTGTGCCAGTTTGCATAAAACCTTTAATGGAAGTTGTTGCTTACACAGGTTAAAAAATGTATCAGTATCCACATTTGTGAAAAAGAAAATAAAATATTTACTCTTTTTGAGCCCTAAGCTAAAGAAGACCTGGTACGAGTTCATGTTGTTAGGAGCTCAAAATGAAATAAAGGGAACATCTCAGAAAATCTTTCCTACACAAAATATTTCTTGTAGGAAGGAACTGACATATGTCCAGTGATGTTTTATAAGATAATGACCTTTACAAATAATCTCATGGTTAATCCAAACTAATAAACTTGATTATGCCACAGTTTAATTACTTAAAGAGCTAGAACTATGGGATGGATTTTTCGCAATTAGATTTCCACGCACATTTTTCGCAATTAGATTTCCACTCACAAGTAGAGAGCGCAGACCAAACAAGGAGAATGAACTCAAATCTCACACCAGAGTTTAAAAGAAATGTTTGATGGCTTCAGATAAAGTGCAAGTTCAAGGCATTATTTGTCCTTTGACTTGGTATAGTACAAATTACCTACAGAATCTTAGGACAAGTATGAAATTAAATGAAATACAAGAAAAAGTCAATAAAAAAGAAGATCTTTAAATTACCTCTGTAGAATTCAGATTATTCCATTATATTTTATTAATAGAGCGGTAGAGAACGTAACAATAACATTAAAATCAACAATAACATTAACGCATATTAAGGCAAATGGGCCCAGAAGGAGAAGCAGCCCCTTTTTATATATTTTCTAAATTTTTCAAGGAAGGTTCCATTCCCCTTATAAGTAATCCTGCCCCTTAGTACAGTTTAAACAGCTGACTGTATTACCCCCAACTGGCCCATGTAGAAATAAGGTCAATTGATATAGTAACCTTAACTATTAACAGGTCGGAACTCAATCACAATGATAATGGTAACATTTTGTATCAAGATATAGTGAGGCGGGTTTAACAGAATTGTGTCGTATAACCACAAAAGTACACTTTCCAAATATAAGAGGCATAAAACAAGATGTTTAGGATATAAATAGATACGGACACGTGGAGGTTACATGAAGAACCCATGATGCACGGGGTAAACAATTAGATACCATCAGAAGCAGAGGATCATAAATTCCACTGGGATTTTGAAGATTATAGGAGCGAAGATTAAGAGTTAAGGGTGAGGATTTTCTTCAAATAGTCACATTAAACCTGCACAATTCATTAGAAATAATATCTCAGTGAATACTGCAAGAGTATGAAAGAGAATATCAGGTTTCACACTGGTTCCAATTACAGTTCTAATAGAGGAACCTCTTGTCTTTGTATGCTTCTGTCTGCGGATTTGACTGTAGATGTAAGAATGCTAATAACAGCAGATAATAAGGATTGAGGTAGTTCATCTTTCCAGGAAACAGAACATATATATATATATCATAACAATAATCCTAATCGTTTTTTAATGGATCCATTCAGGCTTCACTTCCAAGGTACCATCATAAAGTGTCCTATTTTTTTTGGAGGTCTCTGCTCCTACTTCTCCCAAAAATAAATGAATTAACATTAAGAATTTGCAGTCTGTCCTCTTATGGTTTTGGGACTGGGGTGCTTGGGTTGGCTCCCAGCCACTGTATTCAGGTTTTTTTTTTACTTAGATAAATTGCAGGCTCCCCTATTCCCTAAATCATTACAGAAGATGATTGCATAAATCTTTCTTTCCAATAACCAAGTTTGATAATGTTGTATGCAAGGTTAAAAACGAAACAAGCTCTTCAAGTTAAAGCTGTTACATAGTCTATTCTATCCTTATTCTTTGTGGGATGAGTAGTAATAAGAGACATGCCCTGTCCATGCTAGTAAACATGGAAACCATCCACAACCACCATGTGGTTCTATCTTTGTTCTGTCTGGTGTGTCTATGCTTCGTTCACATCTTTTAAAGTTTTAGTACATATTTAATATCATAGCTGGGAATTCAGAGGGTCTGAAACAATCTGAGGGTAAATTGGAAAATTCTCTGACAAATAATGGTTCTCACAGTCACCATTATGGGATATTAAAGAGTTCATAGTATCTCATGGTCACCTTATTTAAATGTTCCCTAGCATGATTAGAAGCCACAATATTTCCAAATAACTACCAGATGGTTTATTCATGAAGGAACAAGTCATTATGAGTTGATAGTCATGTCAAGTTGCTCGGGTCAATTTGACTGAGAAGGCTAGAAGTAAGCAATACATCTATTCACCGAAGTAAACTCACTGCCAATGAAATAGCAGTTAAAGTTGACTTGACTTTTGGATAACAGTAAGCTGCTATGTGCAGTAAAGCAAATCACCAACTCACAGAAATGCGAGTCAAGTGATCTACCCTCTACAAAATCAACACAAAGGGGCGAGTTACCCAAGAACTTGGGGCTGCCAAAATGGACCACCAGTCACTTGGGAGACTCATCTGTTGACAGCACTCACGTTCAACTACAATCAATTCCAACTCAACATTAAGTCATCCAAACTCAATGGGTAGACTTGCAATGTTAGAACTTAACTTGTCGGAAACTTTTTATAAATAAGTTTCAGTTTGAGATGTCTACGTCAAGTGATTTTCCGTCAAGAAAATTTCCTCATTCAACAGACAACTCAAACCGTGGTGAATTGACGTGACTTTCATTCTGTCCTTTTTGTTCTTGTTTTTCTGTTTCCCCCGCGGTCACATTTATCTCTCTCACACATTCAAATAAAATGATCTACTCTCTGTTATGTTAATGTAATACTTTTCCGCACGTTTATTGCACTGAAAAAGCTTTTATATTTTATGTTAATGTGGAAATACTAAACACTTTAGATTCCAACTTTTTATGCTGCAATAATATTTCTAACATTGGGTTTTTTTATATTTTGATCATCTTTGGCACAATTTTCTCAGCTACAAGAAATATCATCCAACTTTTCTATTGAACATTTAATCATATATCACACGCAGCTATATTTTTTTTCCCTAAGATGTTCCTATGTTTGGATTGTGAGTAAGAACTTCATGTAGTGGTTTGGCCAGTTGACCATAATTTTCCAAACGTATTCATCTATTCTTATACTTATTTTCC
>VKOC01024309.1:0-10992 GCA_009364415.1 Spea multiplicata | reverse complement strand
CCCTTGGGTATTAGAAGTGCTTTTATTTTAACTCTTTGTTGAGTTTTTTTGAGAATTTGTTGCACTTGCTCAAAATAATTAATAAACGTTATTTTTGTTGTATTTTTTTAATACTTTTTTTTTATAGAATTAGGATGGACCAGCATCTGTAGTGCCTATAGTGAATCATATACAATTCAAATATATGTGTAATTGGTAATCGTGCATGAAACAATCAAATACGTTGGTGATAATAAAATATAATATTGTTGCCTTATAGTGTTATGGCCTACATTATACATGTGAAAAAGGGGGCAAAAAGAAAGAAAGAAAACACAAAAAAACAATTAAAGTGAATGCCAATAAGCTTATAATTTGTCCTGTGACACTAGATATTGTGTGTACATTGTGTGAATGATAAGTATCAAAAAACAAAAAGCTGTACTCCTTTCTACATTTCTAGCGGATTAAGCATCCTGGGTGTTGTTGTTACTATAGAATTTATTTAGTAGCATCCATTTTTTCAGTTGATTCGGTGAATCGAAGAAGGGCCAAGATTTATAGTCATACGTTAGAACGATTTTCATTGGAACGGCCCATCTATATCGAATGTCTTTCTGTCTCAAAATCTCTGTAAACTCTGCGTATTGACGTCTCTTGGTCCTGGTAAAATAAATAAGATAAATCTTGTACAATTCTGATTGCTAGTTTCGTATGGTTTTGGTGGTGCTATATTTCTTGTTTTTTTTTAAGGTATTACCGTATATATCGGTGCATACCACGCACCGGGGGTATAACACGCACCCCTGTCTGGACCGGAAGTGAGGGAGACGTGGCTGCAAATCATGCAGCTGTATGATTTATCGGCGTATAACACGCAGGTAGGGTTTCCTCTTCTTATTTTAGTTATAAAAGTGCGTGTTATACGCCGATAAATCCGGTATCTTTGATCTTTGTAGAAGTGAAACGAATGAAAACGTCTCTTGGAGTTTCTGAGGAAATACTAGAGGGTTTGGCTGTTCTATGGCATCATGTATCCCATAATTGAGTGTTAATTTCAAATTTAATGGCCATTGCAACCAGAAGGTTTTTCATGCATTCTTCAAGTTTTCCATTAGTAATGAATTGTTTCTTGGATCCCTCTGAACCTGAGGTTATTTTGTCTCAGACGGTCTTCTCGGTCAGTGGGTTTCTGCTCAAGTAACTCAGTTTTAATTGAGTTTTGTCGTATAGTGTCCCGTAAACATTCTGTCTGTCTGTAATTGCAACGACTCCTCCAACTTTTCGATGTACTGTTTTTGTTAAGTCGATTATTAAATCTTGTATATTGATCTTTATATACTTTGTTTGATCTGTTCAAGTTGAGTTGCTAGAGCTTGAGCTAACTGGTTATGTAGCATCAATTGTTTCCTATCTAGAGTTGTTGGACTCGATTGTAGAGTGTCACCTTCTGTTTGATTTAGAGGACAATCTCTATATAATGAATCAAACAGAAGGTGATACTCTACAATCAAGTCCAACAACTCTAGATATGAAACAATTGATGCTACATAACCAGTCTTTTCGATGTTGCTTAGGTGGAGGGGTAAAACAGGGGAGTGTTTTTTGATCTTTTCTAGGCATTTGGTATTGAGGTTTTTTGATGCCATAGTCTTTTTAATGGTTATATTTATATTGAGTGAAATTCGAACCGGCAGCCTTATATATTCTGAAATTCCACTTAAATATTAAGAAGGTTGTAGGCATATATTAAGACCTTCTTGAACCGGTTATTCCAATTTTCTGATAGGTATATATATGTTAATATAGATCTTCATTTGGCTAAGTCTAAATCACTTAGCCTTTTTCTTTTTCTTTACATTGTTCTTTGGAAATACTAGCCAAAGGATAAATTAATAAAGCAAGTAAAAAATAAGATGCCACTGTAACCCACAAGTAATAGATTATAAAGACTTATCTGATGTTTACGCCGATAAGTCTTGAAGGGTCAGCATTTGGAAATTACTTCTACCGCTTCACCGGTAAGTTCTTCGATTCCTCCCGGTACGCTGGTATGTATGTCGTCGGCCTCATTCATCCTGGGTGTCTGAGTATCTGCTATGCTGACCTGTGCAGGGTAAACCACAATGTCCTGCTGCAAACCGAGGGCAGAAGGTTTGTTTTTCCATGTCTTTGTATGTATTCCAATTACAGGGGCCCTGGGGGAGTAAAAGTCGGGTTTACTCGCCATGCAGCATGGGCTCTTTCCCTATTCATAATGGCACCCGACATGGCTGCGTCCTGTCATTGAATTTTCTCTACAGGCTATCCAGATGGGTCCTGGCATACCGGTAGGCAACATAATATCCTAGGCTATGCTGACGATCTTCTTTCCTCCATCTCTTGACCCTGGGATGGCTGTCCAAGAAAGAATTTTAGCCCAGACAGGAACCGTATTGTTGTTTAATTAATCCCAATAATAATAGGATTGCTGCCTGGCGAGTAAAGGTTGGGTTTACTCCCCTGGCAGCATGGGTTCCTGTCGGACTTTTTCCTTATTTACAATGGCGCTCGACAGGGCTGCCCCCTATGTCATTGGTTTAATGATCTCCCTTGAACTTTTTCTACAGGCTATCCGGATGAGTCCTGGTAGGCAGCAGTATATCCTAGGCTACGCTGACGATCTTCTTTCCTCCATCTCTCAGATTTCGTTCTCTACATCTATGTATGTATTGTGATTCCAGGGGTCCTGGGGAAGTAAAGCTTGGGTAGCCTCCTCAGGCAGCATGGGCTCTTTCCCTAATCATAATGGCAACCGACATGGCTGCGTCCTGTCAGTGAACGTCTTCTACAGGCTATCTGGATGGGTCCTGGCATACTGTTAAGCAACACTGATGATTTTCTTTTCTCCATCTTTTGGGTTTCTTTCTCTCTGTCTATGTATGTACTTTGATTACAGGGGCCCTGGGGGGGGGGTAAAGCTTGGGTGTAATGTCCAGGTAGCATGGAAACTCTTGTCCTTATTGCCATAATGGTCCACGCCAACAGGGCTGCCCCTCTGTCGTTGTTTTTGATCTCCCTCGTACTTCTTTTACAGGCTATCCAGATGTGTCCCGGCATACTGGTAGGCAACAGTATATCCTAGATTATGCTCACAATCTTCTTTTCTCCATCTTGAGGGTTTTTTTCCTCCCTGTCTATGTATGTATTCTGATTACAGGGGCCCTAGGTAGTCAGAGATGGCTGTCAAAGAATGTTAGCCCAGACAGGAACTGTATTGTTGTTGTTGTTGTTGTTGTTGTTTAAATTAATCTCAATAATAATAGGATTGTTGCCTGGGGGGGGGGGTGTAACGGTTGGGTTTAGTCCCCCTGCAGCAAGCATGGGCTCATGTCAGACTCCTTCCCTATTTGTAATGGCACCCGACGGGGCTGCATTATGTCATAATTTTTTTTGATCTCCTTTGAACTTCTTGTACAGGCTATCTGGATGGGTCATGGTATACAACGGTCAACATAATATCCTAGGCTATGCTGACAATCTTCTTTTCTCTATCTCTTGGCCCTGGGATGGCTGTCAAACAATGTTAGCCCAGGCAGGAACTGTATTGCCATTGTTTTTTGATCTCCCTTGAACTGCTCCTACAGGCTGTCCGGATGAGTCCTGGCATACTGGTAGGCAACACTGATGATTTTGTTGTCTCCATCTCTCAATCTTGAGGGTTTCCTTTTCCCCTGTCTATGTATGTATGTATTCTGATTCCAGGGGTCCTGGGGAGTAAAGCTTGGGTTGCATCCCCAGGCAGCATGGGCTCTTTCCCTGTTTGTAATGGCACCCGACATGGCTGCATTATGTCATTGGTTTTGCTCTCCCTTGCAAATATTCTACGGGCTATCCGGATGAGCCCTGGCATACCGGTAGGCAACAGTCAACATCATATACTAGGCTATGCTGATGATTGTCTTTTGTCCATCTCTCAGCCCTCCATCTCTCAGGTTTCTTTCTCCATTTGTCTAGGTATGCATTCCGATGACAGGGGTCCTGGGGAGTAAAGCTTGGGTTGCCTCCCCAGGCAGCATGGAGTCTTTTCCTATTCTTAATGGCACCTGACATGGCTGCCCCCTTGTCATTGTTTTTGCTCTCCCTTGAACTTCCTTTTACAGGCTATTTGGATGAGTCCTGGCATACTGGTAGGCATATAGGCAGAATATCCTAGGCTATGCCAATGATCTTCCTTTCTTCCTTTCTTCATCCATTGGCCTTGGAAGAGAGAGTTAGAGGAGTTCTCATCTTTTATGTTTGTAGAAGTGAAACGAATTAAAACGTCTCTTTGAGTTTCTGAGGAAATACTAGAGGGGTTTGGCTGTTCTGTTCTATGGCATCTATCCCATAATTGAGTGTTAAATATCGAATTTAATAGTCATTGCCACCAGAAAGTTTATCATACATTCTTCAAGTTTTCCATTAGTAATTGTTTCTTGGATCTCTGTGAACCTGAGGTTATTCTGTCTCAGACGGTCTTCTTGGTGAGCTGGTTTCTGCTGAAGTAACTCAGTTTTAATTGACTTTTGTTGTATAGCGTGTTGTAGAAAAGCTTTCTGTCTGTAATTCCAACGACTACAACTTTTATTCATTATGAAGAACTTTTTATGGTTATAGCTGTTAAGAAGTAAATCTTGTATATTGATCTGTATAATGTATTTTATCTGTTCAAGTTGAGTTGCTATAGCTTCAGCTAACTGGTTATGTATCAATAATTGTTTCATATCTAGAGTTGTTGGACTCGATTGTAGAGTATTGCCTTCTGTTTGATCAATTCTATTGGGATTGTCCTCTACATCAAGGTCTTTTCGATCTTGCTTAGGTGGAGGGGTTAAAAAAAAGAGGAGTCTTTTCTCAGGTTTCTGACCGTTCCTAGGCATTTTGTGTGGAGGTTTTGTCAATGCTATAGTCTTTAATGCTTATATTTATATTATTAAGTGAAATCAGAACTGTCAGCCTTATATATATATATATATATCTTGAAATTCCACTTAAATATTAAGAAGGTTGTAGGCATACATTCAGATCTTCTTGACTCGGTTATCCCAGTTTTCTGAAAGGTATCAATGTTAATATAGATCTTTGTTTGGCTGAGTCTAAAGCAGTTAGCATACATTAAGTATAATGAAGATATTGCCTTTTGTTCTTTCACATTATCCTTTGACTAGTATTACCAAAGAACACATTCATAAAGCAAGTAAAATATAAGATGCCACTGTAACCCACATGTAATATATGATAAAAAACCTATCTATCTGATGTTCATGCCGATTAGTCTTGAAGGGTCAGCATTTAGAATTCAATTCCTCACCGTATGTATACGTCATTGGCTTCATTCATCCTGGGTGTCTGAGTGAGTATCTGCTATGCTGCCCTGTGCATGGCGAACAGCAATGTCCTGCTCCAAACCGAGGGCAGAAGGTTTGTTTCACCATGTCTTTGTATGTATTCCAAAGGCCCTGGGGGGGTAAAGCTTGGGTTGCGTCCCCAGGCAGCATGGACGTTTTCACTATTCATAACGGCGCCTGACATGGTTGCCTCCTGTTATTGTTTATTGCTCTCCCTCGCATCTTTTCTAGAGGCTATGCGGAGGATTCCTGGAAGGCAACAATCAACAGCATCTCCTAGGCTGACGATCTGCTTTACGTCAGAGGTTAGAGTTATGGGTTTAGTCGTCAGACAGGGCTGCTGCAGCCCCCACCCCCACCCACCCTGTCACTGTTTGTTTTGATCTCCCTTGAATGATTTGTACAGGCTATGCGGAGGATTCCTGGAAGGCAACAATCAACAGCATCTCCTAGGCCGACGATCTGCTTTAAGTCAGAGGTTAGAGTTATGGGTTTAGTCGTCAGGCATGGCTGCCACCCCAGTCACTGGTGTTTGTTTTGATCTCCCTTGAACATCTCGTAAAGGCTATCCGGATGGGTCCAGGCCTACAGGTTGGCAACAGTCAACAGCATGTCCTAGGCCGATGGAGTGATGAGCTGCTCTCCCTCGCATCTTTTCCACAGGCTATGCGGAGGATTCCTGGAAGGCAACAATCAACAGCATCTCCTAGGCCGACGATCTTCTTTACGTCAGGGTATGGGCTACGGAAGAGAGGTTAGAGTTATGGGTTGAGACATCAGACAGGGCTGATGGGGGCCCCTTCCTTTGCCATTGTTGTTTGTTTTGATCTCCCGTGAACAATTCATACAGGCTATCTATCCAGAGGGGCCCTGGTGCACAACAACAGTCAACATAGCCTCCTAGGTTGTGCACCCTCAGGGTTTAGAGTTAGTTAGTTAGAGTTGGGTTTACTCATCAGACAGGGCTGCTGCCCCCCCCACCCCCTTTGTCGTCTGTCATTCATTGTTTGTTGTTTGGATCTCCCTTGAATGTCCGTCTCGTACAGGCTATCCGGAGGGGTCCCGGCGCACAGGTGGGCAACAGAATCTCCACGCCCGATTGATTGAAGGGCTGCTCTCCCTCAGGGTATATGGGCCATAGAAGAGAGAGTTAGAGTTAGAGTTTTGGGTTGACTCATCAGACGACAGGGTTGCTGCACCCCACCCCGTGTGTCGTTGTTGTTTGTTTCGATCACCCTTGAACCTCTTCTACAGGCTATCTATGTGGATGGGTCCTGGCATACAGGTACGCAACACTGATGATCTTCTTGTCTCCATATGTCAGCCATCATCTGTCTATGTATGTATTTTGATTACAGGGGCCCTGGGGAGTAAAGGTTGGGTTTACTCCCCCCAGGCAGCACGGGGGCCCGTCCCGTTGGACTTTTACGCTACACCCTGTCATTGTTTGTGCTCCCCCCCCCTTGAATCTCTTTTACAGGCTATCTGGAGGAATCCCGGTAGGCAACATTCAACATAACAGGCTACAATATGACTGTTACTTACAGCTACCCTGTACCAGCATATATTGGTTGACTTGTCATGATAGGAGTGTGATTGGTAACAGCAATCACAGTCCCATCATGCCTAGGTTCCAGAACTTACACACACACACACGGCTCTTGTGATCCTGGCTGCCGATTTCACGTGGGCCGCACCTCGAGGTCCCGCCGGCTGCATGTTGGATGCCCCTGTAGTAGAAGCTTTAGCTGTTCTAAGGCATCTGTCACATCATTGGATATGTATTATTTCAGGTTAAATGCCCAATGCATCGAGGAAACTTTTTATATAAAATTCGTCGTCAAGTTTCTGTCGGTAATTGTGTCTGGAATGCCTCTAAATCTGAGATTATTCCGTCTAAGGCGATCTTCTTGGTGTGCCAAAGTTTGCTCAAGCAGATCGGTTTGAATCGAATGTTGTTTGATAGCTTCCCGTAAAGGTTCTATCATCTGCGATTCCAATAACAAGTCCAGCTTTTCTTCATTGTGATTGACTCTTTTTGCTCTAGCTGTTGTTGTTTGTTAAGTCAATTCTTAAATGTTGTATTTTTTTGTCTGTTTCATCTGTTCACGTTGAACTTCTAAGGCTTCAGCTAACCGGTTATGTATCATCGATTGTTTCGTATCTAGAGTTGCTGGACTCGATTGTAGAGGAGTATCGCCTTCTGTTTGATAAATTATATTGAGATTGTCCTCTAAATCAAGGTCTTTTCGATGTTGCTTAGGTGGAGGGGTAAAAAAGGAGAGTCTTTTCTCAGCTTTCCGATCTTTCCTAGGCATTGTGTCTTGAGGTTTTGTCGATGCTATAGTCTTAAGAAGGTTGTAGGCATATATTAAGACCTTCTTGACTCAGTTAGCCTGGTTTTCTGAAAGGTATCAATGTTGATATTTGTTTGGCCAAGTCTAAATCACTTAGGGGTTTAGTTGTTTTTGTCTTTTTACATTATCCTTTGCCTAGTATTTCCAAAGAACAAATTCAAAAAGCAAATAAAATAGAAGATGCCACTGTAACCCACAAGTAATATATTGTAAAAACTTATCTGATGTTCACGCCCATAGGTCTTGAAGGGTCAGCATATGGAATTTACTTCTACCGCTTCACCGGTGAGGTCTTCAATTGCTCCCGGTACACTGTTGTGTATGTCGTCGGCCTCATCCATCCTGGGCGTCTGAGTATCTGCTATGCTGCCCTGTGCAGGGCAAATCACAATGTCGTGCTCCAAACCGAGGGCGGAAGGTTTGTTTCTCCTTGTCTTTGTATGTATTTGAACAGCTCTGGGGAGTAAAGCTTGGGTTGAATCTTCAGGCAGCATGGACTCTTTCCCTATTAATAATTGCACCCGTCAGGGCTGCCCCCCGTCATTGTTTTTTTGCTCTCCCTTGAATTTCTCCTACAGGCTATGTGGTTGGGTCTCGGCATACCGCTAGGTAACAGTATATCCTAGGCTATGCCAACGATCTTATTTTCTTCATCTCTCACCCCTCATCTTGAGGGTTTCTTTCTCCCCGTCTATGTATGTATTCCGATTACAGGGGCCCTAGGTAATCAGAGATGGCCGTCAAGCAATGTTAGCCCCAGGCAGGATCTGTATCGTTTAATTGATCTCAATAATAGGATTGCTGCCTGGGGGAGTAAAGGTTGTTGGGTTTACTCCTGCAGGCAGCATGGGCTCCTGTTGGACTCTTTCCCTATTCGTAATGGCACCTGACATGGCTGCCTCCTGTCATTGAACTTCCTCTACAGGCTATCTTGATGGGTTCTGGTATACAACAGTCCACATAATATCCTAGGCAATGCCGACCATCATCTTTTCTCCATGTCTTTTTTTTTTTTTTATCTATCTGTCTATGTATTCCGATTACTGGGCTCCTGCGGAGTAAAGCTTGGGTTTACTCCACAGGCAGCATGGACTCTTTCCCTATTGATACCTGACATGGCTGCCCCCATTATTGTTGTTTGTGCTCTCCCCTGAGCGTCTTGTACAGGCTATCCTGAGGAATACCGGGAGGCAACATAATATCCTAGGTTACGCTGACAATCTTCTTTTCTCCATATCTTTGCCCTGGGTAGTCAGAGATGTCTGTCAAAGAATGTTAGCCCAGGCAGGAACTGTATTGTTTAATCAATCCCTATAGGATTGCTGCCTGGGGAGTAAAGGTTGGGTTGTCTATCTGTTTAACAATGTCAAGTTATGTGAATGAAGGTCTGTCAATAGATGAGTATATGTTTTACATCAATAAACTGTTCATTCCTGCTGTAATTAATTTAACCCCTTGACTGCTAACGACGGCATGGTGCCGTCGCTAGCAGTCCCAGTCAGGTGCTAACGACGGCACCATGCCGTCGCTAGCACTATCTTACCTTGATGGAGGTCTGTGGACCCCCATCATCCCCTATCCCGGCGATCTGCCCCTCAACCTGAAGGGCATCACTGGGACCACCCGATCCGGCCGGTGACGTCGCGCGTAATGACGCGATGACGTCACCGCGCAACTTTATTTAAAACTGACAATTGTCAGTTAAAGCGGTATGGGGGCATGCTGCTTAGATGCCTGTATCTCAGGCATCTAAGCAGCTACAGACCCCCAACATATACCGTTGGAAAGGTAATCGCCTCACCTTTCCAACGGTATACTGCTTGTAAAAAAAGAATAAAAAATATTAAGTAAAAAAAATAAAAATGTACAAAAAAAGTAAAAAAAAGGATTTGGGGGTCTCTAAAGGCAGATAAATAAAGATCAAAATTGCCTAGAGACCCCCAAATTAAATTATCTAAACATAAACTGGTTTAACTTTAAAAAAAAAAAAGTTTAAGTATTCTAGCTAAATGATCACTGTGGTAGCCAATGTTACCACAGTGATCATATAGCTATAAAAAGTCACATTCCCTTTTTAAAAATGGCCGATACTAAATTTTAACCCCATGATCCCTTTGATCATGGGGTTAAATAATGATGAACTGCAAATATTATTAAAATCAGCCATTTAGCCTGTAGTACATAAGTTAACCATGTCATCCCTGGAGCCCCTTGCATTTTTACTGCAAAACTTATTTTTGCTGTAAAAGTGATTTTTTTTTTCTCCCTTTACGATCATCTCTTTGGGATTGTAAGGGGAAAGAATGGTGTGTGCTTCTGTGATTGAATGTATGGAAAGTATGGTGTGTGCTTCTGCGAGTGAATGGTGATATGAAAAGCGTGTGAATGGTCAGTAATTAGGGTTGTAGCCTTGACGTGGCATTACTGCTCACGTAAGAAGTTAAATTATGGCACAAAAAGTACATATTTTCAAAAACTACACCCCTTGGCGCATCAAATGAGGGGCTGCATGTGTTTCTAGGACAAACCTGGAGTGCGCAAGACACAAATGAACATGTCGCTATGGTTAGAAAAAACATATTTTCTAGCCAAAGCGACATATTCCGTCATTATTTGTGCACTCAACTTTTGTCCTAGAAATACATGCAACCCCTCATTTGAAGCTCCAAGGGGTGTAGTTTCTTGAAATGTGTACTTTATGTACCCTAATTTAACTTCCCAGATGTCTAGACCACTTTATCTTCAGATATGGCAGATTTCAGAATCTTGTTAAAAATTGTCTTAAAACATTTAGGGGTGATGGCTGCATTTAGACAGCTCTAGGCAGCTGGGAAGTTAAATTATGGTACATAAAGTATATATTTTCAGAAACTACACCTCTTGGCGCATCAAATGAGGGGCTGCATGTGTTTCTAGGACAAACCTGGAGTGCGCAAGACATAAATGAACTTGTCACTTTTAGTTTAATTTTTTTTAATTTTTATTAGTGTGATATTCACTTATTTGTTGTGCACGGCAGATTTGTGATACAAATACAAATAAGACCTCATTTGCTGCGCCTGGGGGTGTAGTTTCTAAAAATATATAGTTTTTGTGGCATATTTTAACATCCCGGGCAGCTAGACCTGTTTAATAGACGGCGGCCATGCAATAAATTTAAAGATGTCTTTTGTGATAGTCTAGTAAATGTAACTTTTAGCAATAAAATATTAGAAAAACACAGTCTACTGTTCTCAATGTCTGTTTATTTTAGACCGGTTACCTACTACAAATATTTAGCAACACAG
>VKOC01024308.1:0-40329 GCA_009364415.1 Spea multiplicata | reverse complement strand
TAGGGTGATGGACATAAAAAAAAAAAAAGCTACGCTAACCGCAAAAATAAACAATTTTCTCATTTTATTAAAAAAAAAGGTGGATATTAGTAAAAAAGATTAAGCTGGATAATTACCTGCGGCCAGAAGCGCAGAATAAACTGCAATAAGGAACATTATTGTGATGGGATGTCTCCTGTTATCCGTAGCTGGGTTCGTGTCCAGGTGTCCTCTGATCTCCTACAGACGCGTAGTCAACCTTTCCCCACCGCGTCCGCCCGCTTCCAATTTATTTCACCCCTCTGTGTGGTTTCTGGAGCAAGGCGATGCTTTCAATCCGCGAATTCTCCCTCGGCTGCCTCTCTCCACATCACAGGGTCCACGAACTTTCCTTATTTTCCCTTATCTTGCCCCCTCTTCCGACGTAATCCCTCCAACTCGAGCGGGTATAGACAGGTGCGCTCTAGCTGTAATTGTTACATGTCACACTCTCACGGGCGTTCTAGAATGCGCGAGTCCCAATGTGAATCGAAGGTTCGCCTCCTCTGCCTCGGATAAGGATAACGTCGTAGAAGAGGTCGCAGAGAGCTCTGCGGGATTTCCCATTCCAAAGGGACTACATGTGAAAGCCGCGTAACAAGTGTATGTTATAGTTAAAAAAAAAAAAAAGAGTGCGAGTAGGGACTGCCTCTCCGCGTAGCAGAAAGTACGTGAGCAACTCTTTCAAGTATAGGAAGCACACACCCCTGTCTGACGGTGAATGCATGATGAGCCAAATAAGTCGCGTCTGGGCAGGCTAGTGTAGCTTTGTGGATTTATTTAACCTTTAATAGAGCAGGGCGCTTGGTTGTTCTCTCGGTGGCGTTGTGAGATTGGGCGATACCGTGGAGTACTATAGAGTGTTTGCTGATAACGAATGGGTCCGTTTACTGAAATAATCCCCTCGGACGTAAAAGAAGGTTTAGTAGAGGGATATGTGTTTTAAGAACTCTGCACCACGTTCCTTTCTGGCTAAAGGAGTATAATTAGTGCACTAAGGGGTTAAACTGCATTCTAAATTAGAATGTACGGCAGGCTATGTATAGACTGAGTGCGCGTAATTTGCGTTTCTAATTTAGTTATCCGCCAGAAACGGGTCGCTATAGATGGTCGTTTCTCTAAGTTTGTTTGTAAACAAACAGGAAAGCGCGTGGGAAGATTCTAAATTAGAACCCCGAGCAGCCAATCGGAGAAAAGGAACTGCAGAGAGCTACAGATGTAACTAATTCACGTAAAAATGTAACAGTACATTATAAAAAGATTTTTAAACAACTGCTGTAATGACCTCAAACCTTAATCAGTCCTTAGATTCAGGAGCTGTATGTCTATCCCGTGCATGTTTAATCCCCTCGCTGTATTACCCTCTACCACTTCTGCTGGGAGGCTGTTCCACTTATCTACCACTCTCTCTGCAATGTAAAAAATAACCCCTTCAATGAGTCATATGATGTAATTGTTGGGACCCACCGCAGCACCTATATGTCTATATGAATACTCACATTGAGGGTAAGGATAGTGACTGCCTGTAATCAAAGCTACACAACAACACACAGCGGCACAACAAACATTACGCAACCTACACAAGATCACATGAAGGTCAGATATAACACTGTATGTATAAATTGTGATTGGTTATTATATCCACTCCATTATGGTCCTGTTACAGCCATGTACCTGCGCATGACTCAAATATAAATCAATCTTTCTTCCGTGTTCGTCTGAATGTGTCACGCTATTAGGATCTACACTTACTAAACTGGTTTGTCTGGGTTACCAAATTGTCATTTCACGCCTTGGGTAGCATTATTGTGACATTTAAACCAGTATTTGTGACATGAAAACCCAGTATTTCGCTTCCGTGTAAAAGAGATCACTTACAGCGGGAGAAACGGGCGACTAGATTAGTCTGGCAGAAGACTTTCTGGAACAAGTGACTCCTTGCCAGTTATCTGGAATGGAAACACGGCACCACGGCTATCTTTCATGACAATCGCTGATACAAGCTTTCAAGGGTACAACATATCTCCTCAAAACAAATAGCTGTCGAAGCCTAATGGCGGGCATACCCAGCCCTAATAAATGAAACATGTGATTGGTGTCATCATCAACCAACTAATTAGGATGGGACAAAAGTAATGGAATCTGGGGATAAGTAGCTGGACTAATTTGGTATGAAATGTTGGGGCATACACTGCACCTTTCCTCTCTTTTTTGATCCATGCCTATCGCTACGTGGTTTGAAAGCCCTGGTGTCTTAGTAAAAAGGAGCAAAGGTCAACTTAGAAATTAAGGAAATCTCGTATGGGCAAGTGCGGACTTGGAAAGGAGAACATTAGGAAAGGTTAATTTTGTTCAAACCCTTGATGAAGAGACATTGGGATCATAAAACCTCTCTTCCATTAGATCACCACTTGTAGGGTGGCAAGTCGGGTTGGCCAAGTTCCACCTATTGTCCTCAAGTTTGGCCTTGGCTCCTCATTGATGCCCCTGGGCTACACAAAGCCATTTATATACTTCAAATGTAACTCTTGCCTGGTTGTGACTTAGAGTCTGAACCTGGTGTGACCACATTAAGCATTGCAACACAATTATATAGTGGTCTAAGAGTAAAGCAAAGACCACCTTGGACTGTCGGGGAGGATCTGATCTTAGCAGCCCACCAACCCTCAAGCCCATTTGTCGCATCACTTGGCATTTGTTACGACGGAGCTTGAATTTTGATTGTCTAGTAGAAAGCCACCTCTACTGGTCTACAAGAAGATGAGCCAAAGGGATTTAAATCCAGCCCTGAGGGTTCATATCCAAAGCCTAAGCCACGATAGAATTAACCAGTGCTAGAATCATCATTCAATACCTCTACAGGCGCAAACATATTTCTAAATCACGGCTAGACAAATACAAAGTAAAAGTAAGTATCTCATCCAGAATTCCGTGCTTTTCTTGTTAATCCTGTCCTACTTAGAGCTTCTCCAGCTGCTCGGACCTGTTAATGACCTGTTACGGATCTGGAGTGTTTGCATTTGCCCAGGATGAGGCAATATTTATTTTTCACTGCCTCAATAACGCTTATAATTTCTAGGTTTAATTGGCATTGGGGGTGTGAAGCAAATTATATATTTCATAGTTTCGTTCTCGTAAAGAAATTCTAAAGGTTTTCACCGGCAGTCCAAGGGTCCATTAACTGTCCGATGGACCAGCTCTCTGGCCTTGGACTCATTTCAAAAGGGTAGGTCCCTTTGTGCAACATAAAGAGTTTCCCCAGGGAACTTGGGTAATTGGAGCTTGAAAAATATACCACATATTAAGAAATAATAAGCCTGAAAAAATTTCCAGGTGGGTGGTGCGAATCTAGGGTCCTCCTTGGACCCGAGGTCAAAATACACAAATCCATTTGGGCAGATTTTATTTTTCTGGTTAATTAACTTATTAATTGACTTATTAGTTAACATGTATATGTATTTAGTGCGAGCATTTGCATACTTTCTTCATTGTAAAGTTATGAATATAATACTATACTATAAAAATTATAAATAAGAAAATATATAATTAACAATATATAGAATATAAATAATATTTGATATCAGAGATTCTAGTGCTGTATAAAATGTAATAATATGTAATTATGTATTACGGAACATGCTGACACTATTTAAATCAATAATTATTAAAATCAGGAAGAGCAGTTCCTGATTTGGCCACTAGGTGGCACTATTTATTTGCACAATTTAAAGTTTTTACCATGGAGTACAAAATAAATCCAAGCTCTCGAACTAGGCGTGTATACAACACGCAGCGCCCTAACACGGGGAGGCGTTTGTGAATTTTAAAGGTGCTGTTCCATTTGGAAAAATCATTAATTGCACCCTCTATTGTGCTAAGCACAAATCTGATATTTTAGTTTAAACATATAAAAATTTTTTTAAATGGTTAGAATCTTTTACATGCTATATTTTGATTTTATGCTATGATATTTATGACTTTACTCAAAGCAGAAAAATCAAACTAAAAATAAATAAATTATATACTTAATTAATATAATTTTTTGTGATACTTCGTAGATTTTTTAAAAGCAAAGCACTTTAAAAGATAAATCCCAATTATCATATTTTGCCTCGATTAATTAGTGATAATGGAAGTCACTTAAAGGAAAGCTATTACTGATTTTTTTTTTTTAACGTAATTATTATAGCTGCTAATTGGTGCTTTTGTTGCCGGTAACTCACTTAAGTATAAATAATGACAAATCGAGGTTTCCATAACGACCTTATGAGAGCTATTTGGTTAACAATATTGTCGAGCCACTACATAGAATCTTCATGATGGGCTATTAAAGGGTTAATATTTGTCATGTCTCTTCATTTAGAAAGTTCCCAGATTGTATCTTTTATTAAATTCCTCAGTTTGATACAAATGTAAAGAAGGAATTCTATTCTGCTTCCACTCCTTTTTCTTCAACAGCGTTCTTGGCTTCGGTTGGCATCAGCGGCTCCGGGAATTGTGCCAACCGTCCGAAAGGAAGCGCCTGCGGGCATCCCCACACGGGAACGAGAGCAGGTATGTCTCACACACGCAGCGTACGATAAGCCTGAAGCCTCGTTAACAGTTCTTGTGGCTATTTACATAGAGAAAGATATTACAACAGCTCTACGGTGCGCTAAAGATAAGGAACCTTCGATGAATTTAACCCCTTAATGACAAAGCCATGTACGGGCTCAAAATGCATTGTTTTCAATGGGTTTAGGGACCGCCCATTGTCCTTAAGGGGGTTAAAGTTACATGATCCATTGACAGACGTGATGGATGCCACCATTATTATTTTTTTTAGGAGGCTTCTCTCCATTGATCATTAAATAAATCTCACTTTATGACTTTGCTTCTGCAGATGTTTTACACGGATGTCAGGCGTCTCTTACACCCAGTATATCAAAGGTATATTCATGATAAGCCACGGCAATGTAATCAGATCAGAACTTAAAGATTTCTTATTCAGGTTAGTAACTATACTAACTAGTATGACATAATTTTCATTAAGAACAAAGAGCCTATAGGCTTAGAAGTCATAAAAAAGATGAAAAAAAGTGAAAAGGTTTTGTTGTTGGATTTTATTAAGTTTTTTTTTTAAATAAAAGAGAACATTAAATTTCATTTTGTTTTGTTCCATCCTGAATTGTAGGTAATTTTTTTATTACCAAATCCATGTTTGATTAATTAAATTACTTAAAATAATCTAATTAATTGATTCATTTTTCTGTTATAGTAAAAAAAAAAAAAATATAATAATAATTTTATATATATATAATAACATAAAAGTATTTTTATTTCATTTAGGGATTATGACTAATAATAAAAAACCTGTATAAAATCGAAAAACACGTACATTCTAGCATTTTCGCAAATAGAGTTAAAAAGAAATTATTTTTTTATTTACATGAATTTTTAAATAAAAATACAACAAAAAATACAAAAAAATCCACCACGTACATTCAGGATTTTAATTTTTTTTTGTATAATTAATAAATTAATAATTAGCACTTCTGAAATATTAAGTTTTTATAGCCCTGTGCTACACCTATGCCTTTTGCGGTAAATAATAGATATTATATAATAGGAACGGTATTTTAGAATTTTAACTACTTATACTTCGGGGTAAGGAAAGTACAATATTATAAAATACTTATATTGTGACTCATTCTGTAAAGTAGTTTTTTTTGTACAGTCACCTGAATCATTATGTTTACTAAATCCTCGCCTTTTGACTTTCAGGTATTTCTCGGTCGCGCATTCCCTCTGCGAGTACAATGGCTTTTCCACTTACACGCCACGGCGCGATCAATCCGGAGTGTTTGCGCATGTAACGTCATGTAGGCATATTTAACCCCTTCACGACCAAGGAGTTCAATGCCTTTTTTCTCTACTAGAGTCTCAGTGGGTAAAAGTGCAGTAAGCAAGCACCGCCATGAAAAATGAAATAGGGTCCACCAAACTTGGGGTATTTTGATGTTGTGGGGGGCAAAGCGACACATGGCCATAGTGTGACAGAATCCCCAATATTTATGCCACAGATGGTGTTTTTTGAAAGGTTTTTGTTGGGTATGCGCTGACGGCTATCTCTGTTTAAGGTAATGTCGCGTTGGTGGGGGTGTAAATAGTTTGTACAGTAAATAGTGTACAGTACAGTAGCGTGTGTGTGTATGTTTGTATGGTGGCCATAGGGGCAGGTTACCCTGTATTTGGAAATATTCTGCTAGGGAGACGCGGTGCGTTTATGACACGCCATGAACACGATCCATAAGCATAACATATCTTTTGTGTGTAACTAAGGAGTGTTGTGGAAATCGATGTTGCACAAACCGTGTGTTTCCATGTTGTCACCGGCGGAATGCCCTCCCTATGTCGGGGCTCCGCGGATAAATGAGGCTCCCATGCCGACCGGTTCAAACTCTCACCCCGGCATCGGCTTCCAGCATGAACGCTCTTGTGTCTCTGTGCACGCTGGCAGCGCTGGCAACAACAGGTACGTCCCTATTTACTAAGAAATCATCCACCTGTGCTGACAAAAATCAGCAATTTTGATAAAAACTGCGGTTTTTGTAACGTCCGCTCTAATTAGTTATAGAATATTTCTTTTTTGAAAATTTTGAAATGCTTTTGTTACATTTCAGATTCCCCTATAAGAATATTTTTTGTTTAATTTATATTCAAAGGCATCCTTTATTTATTTATTTATTTATTACGGAATTAAAAAAAATCACCTCTTCAAGGCTAGAGTTTAAAAGTTCAGTGTGTGTGAGATTATTTAACCTCTTCAGTGCTGGAGTGTAAAAAAAATGTGTGTGTTTAACATCTTTAATGCAGACAGCTAGGCGGTTAGTTAACCCCATTCGTGCTGGAGAGCAAAGCTACGATGTGTGTGAAATCATTTAACCTCTTCAATGCCAGAGTTTAACATTTCTGTGTGTGTGTGTGTGTGTGATTATTTAACATTTTCAATGCCGAAGTGTGTGTGTGCGTAACATCTTCAAGGGAAACAAGCAAAACCTCGCTGTGTAGTAGGTGGATGTGCGATTGTTTAACCTCTTCAATGCTGGAGTCTCTGAGAACTCTGGTGGCTGTGTTTGGATGATTCCTGTTTGGGTTTTTGGGGCTTTTAGAGATTATTTTGAAGCATTTACTGATCTTTCATGTCCAAACCTTTATTTTTTTTTAGGTGAATGCCTTTCCTGCACTAAGTGTATGTCTGTGTCTGGGCCGTCTTGCACGGGGGCCGGTGTAACGTGCCCTTCGGATAATGTTTGTGTAACCGCGTATTCTGTTACCAACGTAGGTACGTTGTGTCCATCAATAAATATCTGTTGTTAGAATTTTCGGAACGAACAAAGAAAAAATCAAATTAATTTAAAATCAGGGCAGCTGTACTAAGTGGTCACCTTTTAGGCCCATGGGTGTCATCCATTAAACACAACTTATAAAGTGATATTTTTCTAGTAAAAAAAAAGAAGCAAAGAAAATGGCTTTGGTGCCAGCTTGAGATAAATTAAGTCAAAATCGTAGCAAGGTCCTCAGCAGACCCTATCAAGGATTCCGCAACTAAATCAATGGTTGAACTTACCCAAAAATGTAATATTCAAATTGAGATAGGCCAATCGCAGAAGGAGAAATTTGATTTACCTAATTTCAAGAATGAATGAAAGTCGCTGTCTTTGGAGGAAGTGTGTGATTTATAAATGCATGTTTAGATAAAGTGTCCGTTTACCTTTAAATATTTAATAATAACATTTTAATTATTATTTTTTTTTTTTTTATTCCATAATTTGCTAAAATGCTGTTTTCATTGCGGTTTTCAGCTGGATCGCTCACTCCGGTATTTACTAAAGACTGCGGACCAAGAAACCAGTGCAACATCACCGGCAGCATCACCTTCCTTTACGGCACGGTGAAGATAGCGACTGCCTGCTGCGAGACAGACAACTGTAACTCAGCTGTGCCAGAGTGTAAGTGGGGATTGTGGGTGGAGTAACACGGAAAGTGGGTGGGGCCACTGGAAAGTGGGTGGGGGAAATAAAACAACCGTGGGTGGATCTCCATTTAGCCAATCAAAAAAGAATTCTCTCCTTTGTCTTTTTAACAAAAAATATGGAATGTTCCGGACACCACTCGAGGGGCAGATATACCCACAAGTCTATAATTTTTTGGTTAAAAATGCCGATAAAATTAGTCTGTAGAGCGGCCTATGGAAAATTGGCATTTTTTTATTTATTTTTTTTTTTTAAATTAAGATTCTCCATAGAGAACTTTTTTCACCAGCGAGGCTAAAGTGACGTATTAATAGTATTCTAATTTATTGTGATTTTTTATATTTATTATTTAGAATAACATAATTTAAAATAAGTGATTAGGAATTCATATATTTCACATTTTCATCCCTGTCTTTTACCTCTTTTCTTTTTTTAAAGTGCCATCTAATAACCCCCAGCCAAATGGGGTCACCTGTCGGACCTGTGCTTCCTCCAACTCCCTCTACTGCTACACAGCCGACACCATGCAGTGTCAGGGGAATGAGACTAAATGCCTACTGCTAGAGAAACAATTAACCGGTAATTTCAAAGTAAATAATAATAAGAGCTGTCACCTAATCTGACCGAGTTTCTTCAATATCAGCTTTAATCCCTAACAGGAAATTATTTGTACCAAATGTCTCAAATGGTTAATAAATAAATACTTAAAGGGGAAAAAATATTGTTCTCCCCAACCATAACCCCCAGTAATAGTAATAACCCCCAGCGCTGTATACAGTAATAACCCCAGCTCTGTTATACAGTATAACCCCAGCACCTTATATAGTAATAACCCCAGCGCTGTATACAGTAATATAACCCCCAACACTGTATGTAGTAATATAAACCCCCAGAGCTGTATGCAGTAAAAACCCCCCAGCACTGTATACAGTAATAACCTCTAGCGCCGTGAACAGTAACAACCCCCAGGGCTGTATACAATTTGTGTATCCAGTCATGAGAAAAACCTATGTTTTATTTATTTTTTTTCAAATAAACTTCCTGTATGTGCAGACCTGGAGGGCGCCATTGTTGTCAGTCGTTATATTTTGGGTGACTTTCCCGGCTCAAACACCACACAGAGCTGATGCTTTATGGCAATGCTAATAAAGTCTGTTCCTCCATAGATTTTCATTAGTCAACTGGATGATTAAGACTGAGCCTTTCTATGGTTTCCCTCAGGTAGTATAGTAAGGAGTCAGCGTGTTAGTCTAATAGATTGGGCTCAGACAACATATAATTGGGCACAGCAAACAACTGGTTTAAAAACATTTTTGAATCCCATACTAGTAATAAAAAATGTGAGAGCTCCCCTTGAAGGGTTAAACATACCACATCTTAAAAAAAATAAGCTCAAATTCTGAAGCTCGTAGAATTCTCCTCATACCACTGCAGCACTAGCGCCACCCAGTGTCTGATATCAAAATGTCACCAGGTTTCTTTTTTTTCAAAAATTTACTGACATGAAAAAAACGTCTTTTCTCCAGGAGCAGCATCTGCGAAAGAAGCCATCCGCGGCTGCTCCACCGAAAGCGTCTGCGGCGTTCTTGGGAACCAGCAATCCAGCTTCGGAGATTTAAATATCGACATGAAAGTCTTCTGCAGCAACGGAAATCTTGGTCTCGACAGCGGATTTTACTTTTCATCGATTATGTCCCTTCTTTTAATGAAGTTTTTGTTTCTTTAACAATGCATTCTTCCAAATTATATAAAAGCTGAATTACTTTATTTACATTTTTTCCTCCATAATGATAGAAAATAAAAAAAAATTATTGTACAAACTGACTATTTAAAAAAAAAATTAGAACATTTTTTAGAAAAATTAGAACATTTTTGTTAACTTGGTCCTTCTTTAAGGAAAGTCCTTCTGGATCCTCGCAAGGACTGATGTAATATATATGGGGAGAAATTTGATTGATAAAGGAGGACTATGAGCAAAAATGTTTCTTTGTTATTGGGTAATTTTGGCAGAATATTAATAGAATATTTTTTAAAATCAAATATTAGATGTAAATGTTTTAAAAAATGAAATATACAATTCTTTCTGCTAATTATCTTTGTCCCCAGAAAGACTCAAAGTTCCATTAAAAGAATTCTCCGCATGGAGATATAATAGCATTTTATATAATTATTATTATTGCTTTCAACAAAAAAATATAGAGACAAAGAAAAACAATAACATATGAAGACTATTTCAATATTATTTTTATTATTATTTTTGCCTTTTATTTATTAAGCGCCAACAAATTACGCAGCGCTGTACAAATGAAATAAGGGCAAGTCACAAATATACATTAACAGATGCGTTAGACGGTGAGAACTAAAGATAGTTTTATAACTAGGAAACAGATCGATAAGTAAAGATAACTGGAAATATACTTAACAAAGTTCAAAGTTTAATATTCAGGCTACAGGTGATCGCATTAGATGTTATCGGGAGAGTCCAGCCGACCCAGTTTCCGTCTGCACATAATATAATATAATAATAGTAATAATAATAGTAATAATAATAATAGTGAGATAATAATAATAACGACATCTATGTGGCTCAACAAAACTGAAGAAGCCGGCACATAGATTCCTTCCGTATATTTTCTGCTGCTTTTTTCTCTCCCAGTTTTTTGTTTTGTTCTTTTGGCCCATCTTTTTTCCATCTCGTTTCTGACATCTTTTTCTCATGTTTCCTTCCCCCTCCTTTCCATATTTTCTTTTACATTTTTCATCCTGTTACGCTCTCCCCATCTATACACACAAGACACATACATACACTTCACACCACACACACACATACATACACTTCACACACACACACATACAACATCACACACACACACATACATACACTCACACACACACACAACAGTACACTCACACACACACACATACATACACCACACAACACATACATACACTTCATACCACACACCACATACATTACCCTCATACACACACACATACATACACTCACACTATACACATTATACACACACACACGATACATACACTCACACACACACATACATACACCTCAACACCCACACACATACATACACTACACATACACACATACCACACACATACACACACACACACATAGTTACATATATATATATACCGATATGCATACACACGCACAGATATAAATATATATATATATACATATATACATACACATATACACACGTCTACATACATATACAAACATACATATACATTATTCACTGTATCAAGCAATACGAATCTTTTTGACAGTAACACACTGGGATGCACTTTGTTGGAAGGGAAAATATGACAGCGCGCTTTATCTGGAGGCTGAGCTGTACCGGAGTAACCTATAGATAAACGCATAATAAAAGTAACCTGCACATATCGATCGCAGGCAACAAAGGAACGCTTATGGAAATTGTCATTGCGAGATGTGCGAGATATGTGTTTCCATGTTGTCACCGCTGGAACCCCCTCCCCGTGTTGGTGCTTCACGGATAAATGAGGCTCCCGCTCGATAGAACCTCCCTCCTTGGCATCGGGCTCCAGCATGAACACTCTCGTGTCTCTGTGCATGCTGGCAGCGCTGGCGGCAACAGGTACGTCTCTATTTACTAAGAAACCATCCACCCGTTATCTACGTGACAATGTTTGTCAGATTTACAGCTGACATTACAATAAACAATGATTTATACTAAAAAAAAACAATCTGCGAATTTAGATTAAAAAAATACATTTTTTATTAATTTTTTATTATTTTGATTATTTAAGAGATAATCCTGTACAAAACAAAGCAAGGCAAATTTGGAAGTTTCGTTACATTTCATATTTGCCCCTATAAACATATTTTGTTTAATTAATCTTCAAAAATATCCTTTTTTTGTTTGCGATTCGTAGTTAAAAAAAAACCAAAACCATAAAACGTATGGCATAATAACAAGTACTGCATTGAAAAAAAAAATTTAAATGCACCCCGTATTTAATATTGTGCTTTTTTAATGGCTCTTATATTTTTTTTTTTTGGCCTATTCAATAAAATATAAAATAAAAAATAATAAAATATATTAAAAAATAATAAAATGAGTATTAAAGAAATTATAATTAATATATATTTAAAAATAGTAATAAAGCTGTAGCTTTCGGCAGATGGTGGCACCTCGGGTGATGGACGGTCTTGTGGTCTTAAAATGGTGGGCTTCTTCTGCATCCCAGTCTGGCCCTGGTCGGACGTGCGCCAAAGGTTTATCGCCTTTTCTTCTCTCCTACGACTATGATCCGATTGCCGTTTCATTGACTTTTGACTCCCGAGCTGGGTTATTGCGACACGAGATTACTTTGAAGCATCTACTGATCTTCCACGTTCTAACCTTTATTTTTCAGGCGAATCCCTTTCCTGCACCAAGTGCATGTCCCTGTCTGGACCGTCTTGCGCGGGGGCCAGTGTAACATGCTCCTCGGATAATGCTTGTGCAACCGCGTATTCTGTTACCGTTGTAGGTATGTTGTGTCCATCCATAAATTTGTGTCATTAGAATGTTCTGTGACAACGCCGTACGAGCACACAATAGATGTGACATCTTTTGTATATTATAACAAAAATATAGCTGTGCCCACAATTCATTTCATATCAGGACTAAGTGGCCAACATTTTGAACCAAGGCTCCTACTCACTCAACTCAACTGAAGAATTGAGTCGAGTGGCCCCAGCTTGGGGTAACTTGAGTATAAATCTTCGCAGGATCTTCTCGGTAAACAAGACCCTTCCGAGCGTACCTTGACTAGCGCTTCAAGGTCCAAACTTGCCTGAAAATGTAATTTACAATCAGGAGTGAATTAGGTTTTTATTTTCTACATGATTTCAAGATTAAATGCTTTAAACTTTGTTGCAACTAAGTCCTTTTCAACCCCAGAAGTTGTTAAAATGCTACTTTCATGAAATTTTTTTAGACGGAGCGATAAGTCCGGTATTTACTAAAGACTGCGCACCAAGAAACCAGTGCAACGTCACCGGCAGCATCACCTTCCTTTACGGCAAGGTGAAGATAGCGACTGCCTGCTGCGAGACAGAGGATTGCAACTCAACCGTGCCAGCGCGTAAGTGGGGATTGTGGGTGGGGTCCCATGGAAAGTGGCGGCTATAGGCAAAGTGGGCGGGGGGAGAAATAAAGCGACAGTGGGTGAGTTACCATTGTCAAAAATGGTTTCTCTTGGCTCTTGGTTCTTCATTGCCTTGATTGGATTTTTATGACATCACTTGAGACGCAGATAAAGCCAATTAGTCATTAAGCGCCTTTTGACCTTAAATTTCGAGGGTCGTTCATCTTCCCCTGTCCTGGGAATTCTGATCACTTTTTGGAAATTCATATTTCTGTATTTCACCTCTTTTTAAAGTGCCATCTGATACCCTACAGCCAAACGGCCTGACGTGTCGGACCTGTGCTTCGGACGAGTCTCTCTCGTGTTACACGGCGGACACCATGCAATGTTGGGGAGCGGAGAATAAATGTTTACGTCTTCAAAAAAAAATAACGGGTAACTTAAACACAGTATGCTCAACAATGAACGCATATTAATATGAAGTCCTCTAACATGCATTCTTCAAACCTAGGCATGCATAGGGGGGTTGTTGGACTCCCCAATAGTGTTTGGCGAGCCAGTGCTGGGGCTGATGTCATGAGTTGTGTTCCGCCAAGCTGCGAATGCATATAGGGGATTCTGCAGAAGGGGCCCCGGAGAAAGCTCTGCGAGTGGGCTCCAGACCCATAATACCTTAGATGCTGCTATTGCCACAGACCTCTCTACCATGATCTGCATGCAACCGGCTGTTGGGTGCCAGGACATGGCAGACCTCCAACGTTGGACTATGTCAGCTGTAGGGGAGATCAAAGAGGCAACTACTGTGGACCCCTAAAGTAACCCTGGTCATAAGGGTACCTGCCCATTGTGGCCCACCTTAAAGGCTTTGGGTCTATGATTTAACCATTGAAATATTAACAGTTCCATGACATTTCATTGCATTTACTCCACAGGATACTTGTATGTACAGGAAGCCATCCGCGGCTGCGCCACCGAAAGCGTCTGCAGCGTTCTTGGTAACCAGCAATCCAGCTTCGGAGGTTTAAATATCGACATGAAAGTCTTCTGCAGCAACGGAAGTCTCGGTCTCAACAGCGGATTTCACTTTTCATCAATTATTTCCCTTCTTTTGATGACTTTTTTATTCTTCTAGTAATTCATAGAAACTGGTTTAATTACTCGAGTTATTCAACTAATAAAAAGTAACAATGAACGTGTTATCAACACAAAATGAAATGAAAAAAGGTGGCTTCCTTTTTTTTTTTACAGAATCTGTTAAATTGTGATAAAGGGGAACCAATCACTTTTAGTTTTAGCATCACGTTACCATTTTATTCCGCTTTTGGAATGTTGAACACACAATTTATTATACAGAGCACTTAGAAGATGATTATTCTTAGGCAGGATTACAACAATGATATACAAAAAAAAACACTGTGTGTGGCAACAGTTCTCAAATTCTACATTTCAAAATTGTATACACTAACACGCACACTCACTCTAACACCCAGATAGACGCACACTCATTCTCGCCTCCTTCAATGGTAGAAGCTATTTGGAGAATTTGTGCCTGAAAGCAGGGACTTGACCTGCCCTGTTAAAGACAGTAAATGTAAAAAAATGATTGAAGTCGTTCCTGTAATAAAATATGTTACCCTTTTAGGGTAAAGAAATGACAAAGTGGAACTTTACAGTAAGTTTGCACAGCGATGTAGTAAATACCCAACAGTTCTTTACGAGCCAAATAAAAAAACATTCGCCCACAAATTACTGTTAGATCCACCCTAGGGAAAGTCCGAGGACTCAAAAGAAGGCACTCAGAAAATGTTATGGTTTCAATCATAGTCTTTAGGCATTCTTTAACTGAAGTAAAACCGGTAAGAATGTTGTCTTGTTGTGAGAATAGTTATATAAAAGTACACCTGACACGAAATGTATTTGCTGCATACGATGGAATATCGAATACATTCGTTGGACTCTGGCTTAACTATTTATTTATCATTCGGTACAATGTAAGATACTTATAGAGTTTCGGGAGTTAGAGAGAGTGAAGATCAGACATGTTCGACGCCGACAACTTTGAGTGGGTTATCATTGTAAATGAGGTAGATTTGCGGCCTCTTCTTCAAATGGAATTCACGTGTTTCTGAATGAGAGACCTCTGAGGTCATGAAAGCTGTTCTATCTCTGTTTCTATGTGAGCCCAATAAAAGGTATCAACCTTGACTGGAGACGCCATCATTATCTTACGTATTTGTAGTCCCATTGGAGTCCATGGGAGGATCGTGATTCAAATAGCGGCGATTGGGTTATGTCTGGCAATGATGCAACTGAGTGTGCAATGGAAGGGTAATAAAATCAGAATGGGATGTTATACCCCCACCCCCGCGTATTCTCCCCACGTGCCTATGACCAAGAGGAAAGTGAGGTTAATGTACCATGAAATAAACCTTTTGAGCTATACACCACTGAGCTCCCATCCCACTCTTGGTCAGATGTGGAGGTTAAAAATAAAAAAAAAACCCTGAAGAGCACCTAAGCCTCCCATTCCCATCTTCTGCCTATGGGGATGTGGGGGTGAAAGCTCTTTATGGAAAGGCATGGACCCCGGTCTGTGCCTCTCCCCTCTCCACACCCCTGGCCTGAGAGATGAAGAGGACAATTTAAAATTATTACATAGACTGGGTTGAACAAGAGGAGTTGACGGCTTCATTTGACAATGCTTGATGGGGCCTTTAAGTGCCACAGCTTTTACCATAATTAATAATTTAACTAAAATCAGGAACTTAGTAGTTATATAATTAAGTAATTCATTTTTTTTGTCAATCAGTCTATATTTTGATCTAGCTTAGATCTCTTCCTTTGGGAACCTGAGATCTTAGTCTTGAAACGGTATAACTCGGATAATCTTATAGATTTTATGTGATAAAGTTCTTTCAAGTTACATTCAAAAAAGCAAAAAAAAAAAAAACGCTTCAGTGCGATTCAAACAGAATTACATACAGTTTATTGTCCTCCAACATCCCCCCTCACCTTTCTTAAGGGATGTTTTTTTTTCTTGTTCTTCCTCGTCCTGATCACTATAAAAGCGGAGTTAAAAATCTGAAAAAGCTTGTTTTCTCCTGACTCCTGTCCAACGTTTTCTCGGTATGATTACTGCGCTACCAGTCTTCACCATGCCCCACGGTCTAGGAATCCTGGTTGCCATCTCTGCCTTGCTACCAGGTAAATTTATACTTAAAAGAATGTTTTAAACGGCTTCTTCATTTTATAACTGTAGATTTTATGTCATTGCCAATTATTATTATTTTAATTCAAGTAATAATCTTCAATTCTCAATAAATTTGTTTTTTGTTTTGCATTTAATTAATTGTTGACTTGAATGGCCGCGCGAGGGGCGCATTTTTTATGGTAGGCAAACCATTTGTATGGTGGACCCTTTTTTTTTTTTTTACATCTTTCACTTAAATTGCCCTGGCCTATGGCTGGTGGTGGAGGGATTATTATTTTAGGGCCATGGGTTAGGGCCAGAAATGGCACTGCGACCTGTGACAAATACGGCTCCAGAAAAGGAAGATTTGGGACCTCATTCCCACTGTAGACTTGCCACCTCTGGAGCACCATCGACTACGAGGAAAACCGAAAAAATATCTTCAAAGAATAAGCAAAACACTTGTTTTCAGTGGCGTGAGTGGAGTTTCCATCAGCTACGCGGATATGTTTTCTAAGTTTGTTGATCGAACCAAAAGGCCATATCAAAGTGAATAGAGCGGGATTCGTTGATGACATTTTTTAACCTTCTTTTAATGATATATTTATTTTTAGTGGGGTACTCTCTCCAGTGCACATCGTGCGTAGTTGAAGGAGATTTGTCTTGCCAAGGAAACAGGGTAACCTGTCCGTCTGGCTATGTCTGTGCATCTGCATATAAGAAAACCACTACAGGTATGTTATATACAAAAATCACAATAGTCCCTTTATCAATTAGCCACAATAAAACAATTAGCAACAATCATATTGACATTAGAATATCCTGTAAGGTTTTTTTGTTCATTGTTTAGGCCTTTTATATTTAACCAAATTAAGAATTAATTATTATTTGTGTGACACATGTTGCATCCATGGAATTCCTCCTTTTGGTTAAGTCTTACACCCGGCATGATAAGCTAAACCGGAAAGACCGGGTATATTTTCATAATCTCAAATTGTAAGAAATATTTGGGACATTTCTAAAATAAAATGTCAGAATTGACGTCCTCCCCCTCATACTCCTCTTCCATCCCGATCCCCCCCTTTTTTCTGGGAGCTCAGAATCTTTGGCGGGTAGGCATCACAGGGGTCTAGAACCTGAAAAGCATTCAAAAAGCCATCACTGGGGTACAACCTGTACCCGTGTATTGGGTCTGGGTAAGCAGATGGGCCTGACCTCCTATGGATTTCTACACTCACCCTGGTTTTGCGATGAGTGTAGTTAGCCACGTGAGAGGGTTGGCCGTGTTTAGCCCCAACCACATTGAATTTGTATGTGAGTGAGAAGAGAATAGTGGAGTGGGCATGCCTAACCTGTGACATTTAGCACCACCACCCTAAAACACTGAAGATGCGCCGATTCGCCTAGATTCTCTGGCTGAAACTCAGAGAGGTCCTGGGTATGGTCCCAAGCTCCCTACTACTACCCGCGACCCTGATGGCATGCTTCATGAGTCTGGGTTCTCGTGGGCCCCTTTTCTGGAGATTAGGGCCCTGTGGTCCCCTTCTGGTGATTGATGCCTGGTGGCCCCTTTCCAGACATTAGAGCCTGGTGGACCAATCGCTAGCATGGAGCTTGGTAGGGGAGGGGCATGGGGCAGGACAGTGGGAGAAACATGGAGTGCGATGGGGCATGAGAACCCTGTCTTTACATTTAAACTGCAGGGTGGTTTGTGATATTGTTATTGTGACACTGGATGATTTACATGTTTGTAAAATAATTTCGCTATTTGTTATTCACAGGTGGAAACTCGGATTTAGCCATCATTAGATCGTGTCAACTACCGAGCAAGTGTTATCTATTTGGAAGTATCAGCGTTTCAACTGCTACTATCAAGTTTTGGACTTCATGTTGTTACACTGACAACTGTATCCCAAAGCTGACACCATGTAAGTGTTATTACCTTCTCCAAACACCTTAACACAGACAAACCTTTATCAGACACATATGGCATGCCTCACTTATAATTAAGCATAACTATTTTCAATGATATATGATATTTGGTATGTGATAATGGGATCATCATCACATATTTAGAATTCAACAGTATTATTAGTTTATCAGGAGAAAACCGGACTTATAACTAAAGCTTGGATTATGTGGATTGAAGGAGGAAAGGGACCATTGATAGAGAAGAGGGAGAAGAGAGATGCCCATTATGCCAAATGTAGCTTTAGTGTACGCAACTCTTAGTACACTACAGGTGGCCAATATAATTAAATTACTGGTAAATTCAGTAAGGCGAGTCTCAGTTTTATGTCAGAATCCATTTTTGGAACTTAGAACTGAAACAGTGACCTTGACAAAAATAAGATACTCAGCGATCATGGATGGAATAGACGTGTTGGAAGATGGTAGCTTGATAGAAAAGGTTGTAGAAGATGGCAGTGAGATGTCTACCTCTGAAGAATATAGGAAAAGTACAACCAAAAGAGTATTATAGATACATATTCAAACATGTACATGTGTACAACGCATATTTGTAAAATCTTTCTTATTATTTTGTTCACAGTATCACCTGATAGTTCTCAGTTAAATGGAGTGACGTGTCCTGCATGCGTTTCTTCTTCTTCAACTTGTGATTCTGGAGAAACCATGCAATGCACCGGGACAGAGACTGTGTGCGCTCAACACACCGTGACAGTAAATAATGGTATTGCAAGTTTCTTTGCATGTTCTCTATTTTGCTCCGTTTGCGTAATTGAGCAGGTGGATTCAGCCATTCTTTGTTTCACTAAATGTGACCATGAACATATGAGGCTCTAGGTTGCCTTTCCTCATGCTTTACAAGCCATACTGAGTCCTACCTGAGCCTAAACTGACCCAGTGAAAGTTACAACTAAACTAGGCCAAGTCCCATTAGCCCACTGGCCATTGGCCCAGTATATCCTTGGATCAGTCAATTCATGCACATAATAGATGAATTCTTCTTCCTTTTTTTCCATTAAAATGTAAACAAAGATGTTGAGGTTCATACTAAAAATAAACAGAGAGATGTGTCCCTCTGTCTTCAGCAGGTGGAGTATTTTTCCCAGTAAGTATAGAAATATAGGTATTTCCAACTAATTAGAACCTCTTCTGTTAAATTGAAACATTCGTGGTTCCACACCATATATATACACTTAAATGGTTCCATCATATCCTCGCTCTCTCTATTCTCTCTTCCAAGCCGCACATGTTGTGTCCCTTGGTCTTTCCTTGTAGTTTTTCTTCAATGGTCCTTTTAAGTAGCATTTCTTTGAGAACTTTTTTGTATTGCTTATAATTTATTATTTTGTGGTATTTTGCTTACATGTCTTATTTAATTTCTTCAGGACTTGCATCACACTTTCGTGGCTGCTTCTCTCAAAGCCTCTGTGATGTAGGCAACTTTTCTGCGAACATCGATGGAACTCCGTATACTCATGCTTTTTTGTGCCCTACTGTAAATCCAGGTACAAGGAATGATAACATTATATATATATATATAATATAAGTATATTATATATATAGATCATCATGGTGGTTATATGTCTACCTACCTAACAATTCCTTTAATCAAATATTATAAATATTATATGATTAATTGTTACATTTCTTTATCATAATAAATAAATAATTTCAGTGTGAATCCGAATGCACGAGTCTAATTATTGTACAATGTCTGATCGATCGCATCCAGTAGAGTGTATAATTCCTCTGCATTCGAATTGTGTTTCAGAACAATCTATTCAATTTGATGGGCTTTCTATGGAACATATGATATATATATATATAATATAATAATAATAGGAGGAATGTCATAAAGCATTCATCTCATAAAGCATTCCCTTTTTAATTTTCCTTATAGTCAATCCGAGTTCTCGCTCCTGCATATCGTGCCATACAACGAGTGGGACATCCTGCACTGGAAGCACCGTGATCTGCCCCACCGGCTACGTCTGCGCATCCGTACTTGTCATTGAAGGTAGATTATGTTTGTAGATGACCAGAAACTGTCTCTGTGTTTCATGTTAAAAGAAATCTGGCCCTTTAATCCCACCCGACCTTCATAAAATATATTGGACCATATCTGACCGCTGTTGGAGAAGCGATGTATCCAGGAGATTGTCTTCACATTTGGCGGTCTTGCTCTCTCATCCAACCATTCTAGCAGGCGTTAGAGCTACCATTAGGAAGATGGCGGACATAGACTGACCTTTGGATCGTTTGACCATTGCCTCCTCTAAGGAACGGGAAAGGGAATTGGCTAACGGAGAAAAAAAGGTTCCCTTGGGAGTTAAAAAATAAATAAATAAACAAAATTGTATTTAAGTGAATTAATTGAAATTCGTTATCAGAATTAAATGTGGGGGGTGAAAATGTTTAGATCTGATTAAAATTAGAAACCTAATCAAGTGATGTACCAAAATTTAACTCATTTGGTACTTTGTAACCTGACCTGATGATTCCCAAAAAGTTCCTTAGTGAATGTACCCCAAATTGTTGTATAAAGGAAAATGAACTAAAACAAAGGCAAATGGATAGGATTTATGAATGAATAAATGGTAAAACCAAACCTACTCCATTAAATAATACTTTCCTTTATTCCCAGGCAATGCACAGAATTCAACTTTCATCAGATCGTGTCAGCCCCAGAGCGTATGTTCTAAAACCGGAAGTATCAGCTATTTAGGGGGTCAAATCAAGATGGCGACATCCTGCTGTGACAGTGACAACTGTACCCCAATACCGCCAACATGTAAGTGTTTATTATAACCCCCTAATGATCAGGCGTTTGATATAATTATTGTAGACCGTCAACGTAGACCGCTTTTTCAGACCCATTTTATATACCGTCAGTCCACGGGGTTTAGTGATTTCATGAGCAGGATCCATGATCCAAGGGCCTATCATTTGGTTTCAGTTGACCGAAGTACACCGTCAAGACCTGTAGGCTTGAATGCATCATATGGCAGGGACATCAGAAAATCATGACCAAAAGGTTCAGCTTTAATGAAATTATTGGTCAGTTTGAATGTTCTGTATGCTATTAAAGAAACTCTAAAAGTGTGAGCTACTTTGGCGTAGATCCGACACTCAAGGACTATGGAGGAAAAGTTGACAAAAAGTTTGGGTACAAAGACTGGGAAGATTCCATCTTTAAATATAGTCGAGAAATTACCAGAGGATGATAAGATGAATGGATAGATAAATAGAAAAATAGATAGATAGATAGATAGATAGATAGATAGATATGAAGAATAAGTAGTCATAAACTTATCATCAATTAGTATTGTTTTTGTTATTCTTTTTCACAGTGCCGTCTGATAATACTCAGGTGAATAATGTAGCATGTCAGACCTGCTCATCTTCATATTGTGGTGAACAAACCCTACGGTGCACCGGCAACGAGATCATGTGTGTTATAGAAAGCTCATACTCCTCTGATGGTATTGTGAATTTCTTTAGACTCTTGCTGTCTACTCTGTAGCTGCCTTGATACTCTTCTTACATGATATGCATGTGATCTTTTCAGTTCTTCAGTGGCATCAGGGATGTGCAACCAAATCTGTCTGCGATATAAGTTCCTTCTACGCGAATATCGGAGGAGCAACCTTCAACTTGGCATTTCCTTGCTACAATCCAATTCCAGGTATGAATGGGAATAAGAAATAGAAGCTGGTGGGAATGGAGAGATGACTGAAACTTCTGCATGACATCTCTAACAAATCCCTTTCGGTCAACCATGTGTGAAACGGGTGCTTGGGAAGCCAGAAACTCTGCCAATAACAATAGCCTGGAAGAACTTAATACTATGATCCCAACAGAGTGGTCCTTGCGTTCTGGTGCGTTTATAAGCCAAATTAACTACTTTGTCTATTAAGCCCAACTGACGTATTTGTATCAGGTACAAGTAATGATAATGTAATATATAAATACCGTATTTGCCCGAATATAGGCCGCACTTTCCCCCCCCACTTTAAGTCTTTAAAGTTGGGGTGCGGCCTATATTCGGGGTTTAGCGCAGGAATGCACAATTCGTATCGCCCGGGCAGTTCCGGGCACCGGGCAGGCAGCAGGGTTAGGATACAGATTCCCCGCAGCGGTGCAGGGGACCTGTATCCTACTCTCCGAAACGCTCAGACAGCCTCCCCTGCCGGCACTTTCCACGAGGGGAATGCCGGCACAGGAGATTGTTAAAGTGCATCGTGCAGACGTTCACCGGCAGCGGCGATGCCTGTAAACAACCTCCGCTGCCGGCACATCTGCACAATGTGCTTTAACAATCTCCCCACGAGGGGAGTCCCGGCAAGGGAGATTGTTAAAGTACATCGTGCCGGCAGCGGAGTTTGCTTACGCTTGCCGGTGAATGTCTGCACCATAAGTTTAACAATCTTCCTTGCCGGCGCTTCCACAGAGTGGCAGCATGTCTCGGAGTGGACACAGAGTGGCAGCATGTCTCGGGGGGACAAGAGTGGCAGCATGTCTCGGGGGGACACAGAAGTGGCAGCATGTCCTCGGGGGGACAACCGGGGACACAGAGTGGCAGCATGTCTCGGGGGGCAGTGGCAGCATGTTCGGGGGGGACACAGAGTGGCAGCATGTCTCGGGGGCAGTGGCAGCATGTCTCAGGGGGACACAGAGTGGCAGCATGTCTGGGGGGGCAGAGTGGCAGCATATCTATTACACTTTAAATAACAATTTTTCTTTAAAAAAAACACCTAACTTTTAGGGTGCAGCCTATATTCGGGTGCGGCCTATGATTGACCCAATACGGTAAATATATTTTTTAAAAACTCTGGACTTTACTCACCGCGAGTTACCTCTACAGATTTGTTTTTCCTAGATTGTAACCCATTGAGCCCAACAGAGATTCAACTCAAGAGAAATCTAGGCTTTACGATTAGCTAGAATAAAACAAGGTGCATGAGGAACGGACTCCCTGGAGTAAAACGAGAGGCAAAATGAATAGAAACACAAAGACTAACAATCGCATAATCAAATAATGATATAATGAGTTATGATGGACTATGATGAATTGTTACATTTCTTTATCATAATAAGAATTTCAGCTGAAATTACCGGAAATCAGCAAATTTCCTTAAAATTTGTGTGAATTCAAATGCACGAGTCTAATTATTGTATTTTGGGACCTGTGCTTTATAATGTCTGATTGATCGCATCCAGTAGAGTGTACAATACATCTGCATTTAAATTGTGTATTAAATTTGATGGGCTTTCTATGCAAATCAAGAAATAGGAGGAATATCACTTTGTCATAAAGCATTCATTTTTTCATTTTCCTTATAGTCGCTCTGAGTTCTCGCTCCTGCATATTGTGCCATTCAACGAGTGGGACATTCTGCACTGGAAGCAGCGTGATCTGCCCCACCGGCCATGTCTGCGCATCTGCACTTCAGTATGTCATTCAAGGTAGATTACGTTTGTAGATGACCAGAAACTATCGCTGTGCTTCATGTTAAAAGAAATCTGTCCATTTAACGAGCAAAATTTAAAACAACATGATATATTGACTATTAATATTAATATAAATGTAATAATTATCTCTGTAGAAATGTCTCTTAGCTGTATAGGGTCCTACACAAACTTCATGAAACATATTGGACCATATCTGACCGCTGTTGGAGATGCGATGTATCAGAGGAGATTGTCTTCACATTTGGTGGTCTTGCTCTCTGATCCAACCATTGTGGCTGGGGTTATAGCTACCATCAGGACGATGGCGGACATAGACTTTGGATCCTTTGACCATATTACTTCATAACACTAGACATAAACTAAATATATATAAGAGAACATTCATAATACGCCTTCTAATTGTCCTCAAACTCCTTATTTCAAAGTACTGGAAGCAACCCAAACTGTCTTCTTATGGAGAATCGTTGTTCTCACTTCAGTCCCTTCACTCCTCTGAGGAAGAGGAAGGCGAATTGGCTAACGGGGAAAATGGTTCCCTTGGGTGGTAATAAATAAATAACCTAACAAACAAATAGCAATTAAAAAAAAGATCAAAATACATATGATGGTCAAACCATCAAGATAGGAATTACAGATGATTAGTTGATTGATTAACGGATTTGGGTATTTGGGAAAAGTATTAACATGAGCAACTGGAAAGTAAAGTAGTTTTTTTTAGAATAGAATTGTTTAAAGGAGACATTTAGGGATAAATTTAATAACGTATGAGTTTTAACTGTATTTAGTTCAATTTCATTAAAATTCGTTACCAGAATTGAAAATAACACATTATATTTGTTTAGAAAAAAAGTTCCTTAGTTCCATAGTGAATGTACGTGAAAACCAAACCTACTCCATTAAATAATACTTTCCTTTATTCCCAGGCAATGCACAGGGTTGGACTTTCACTAGATCGTGTCAGCCCCAGAGCGTATGTTCTAAAACGGGAAGTATCAGCTATTTAGGGGGTCAAATCAAGATGGCGACATCCTGCTGTGACAGTGACAACTGTACCCCAACACCGCCAACATGTAAGTGTTTATTATAACCCCCTAATGATCAGGCGTTTGATATAATTATTGTATTAAGGAGTTCATTTGTAGCCCCAAAATGAATTCAAAGTATTCTGACCTCCCATTCAAACCATCTTTTTCTTCAATCATCAGTTTTATACGTCAACGTAGACCGCTTTTTCAGACCCATTTTTATATACAGTCAGTCCATAAGGTTAGGTGATTTCATGAGCAGGATCCATGATCCAAGGGCCGATCATCTAGTTTCAGTTGACCGAAGTACACAGTCAAGACCTGTAGGCTTGAGTGATAGGGACATCAGAAAATCATGACCAAAAGGTTCAGTGTAACGATATGGTGTGGTAGGACCCCAGATGGCAGAGTTAGCCAGGCCAAACAGGAACCAGAAAGTCAGGGAACCAACCGGGTCAGGCAGGTAATCAGGATAAGCCAAATCAGAATCCAGAGACGAGGTCAACAAGCCGAATCAATACCAGAACAGGAATCAGGAGCCAAATCAGGAGACAGGAACGAAGTCAGCAAGCCGGGTCAAACGAAGAAATAGTCACAGCAACTCACACAGGAAAACCACAGAATACACCAACCAAGGGTTTAAATAGGGACAGGTGGAGGTGTGTCCTGCATTAAGGAGGTCACCAGAGGTTATAAGAACACGTTACGTATGTAACGTGTAATATTACTTTTTGGCCACACGGTGGCGCTGTGTTACTTGTTTGCCGCGTGGTCGGCCACGCGGTGAAGACGCCGACCGGGTAGCGGTGGGACTAGCTGCTCGGGAAGCCAGCCGAGGAGGAAGCGTCGCGGGACCGGCCACAGCGCGGGACCGGAGAGGCAGGTAAGTCCTTACATTCAGCTTTAATGAAATTATTGGTCAGTCGATTAGGGGCCACCTCAGTTATACATCAGAGGTAGAGCCCAGTTTGAATGTTGAAGGAAACTTAAGAAGTCTGAGCTACCTTGGCGTAGATCCGACACTCAAAGAATATGGGAGGAAAAGTTGACAAAAAGTTTGACTACAAAGACTGGGAAGACTTAAAATTAATTCAAACATTGCTTCCCTCACCTGGCCTTCCTCGATGTACCGCATATGTTGTCGTATCGAGCGGCACTGACTGGCAAATGTGCAGTGGGACTTTGAATGGGAGATGTGCTCTTGAAATGGCACAAACCCCCTTTTGTCCCTGCATCTGCATTGGCCGGTATAATTGAATGGCCAGCCTCAAGACCGGCCCCAGGGGAGACGGCCTGCCGGGAAATGTCACCAGCTCTTATGACGTTATGCATTAAATGATGACATGTCCTCCTGCTTCCTGGTCATCCATGAGAGTCTCTTCTCTTTGACCAGCCAGACCATTTTGGCCCATTTCTTCTCATTTTATTTTATTCCACACTTTTAAAACCTTTAAGCAGAATGAGTTAAATATTAGAAGGTTTAAAGCCAGTAACTTATTGTGTATAAACACTTTGACATTTGCATATGAAAATTAGTTTTAGCCATTTGTTAGGTATGATGTGACATTCCACCATCTCATGCTCCTTCCACCACCCATCCCAATGCTTCTTCTACTAGCCCACCCCATGTTCCTCCTGCTGCCCCACCTCATGTTTATAATAGGGCCACTAGCAGTCCCAGCTAACGGGCTACGAGAGTCAATGAGGAGGCCTATCATAAATCAAGGGGGCTGGTTCCCGCTGCTTGATTTACCCAAATGTAAGTACTGGTTGTACCCACCTGATGGCAGCCCAGCATTCCTTCATCTGATATGAAATCACAAAATGTACCTGACTAAGGAATCTTTGATTTTGTGGGTCCAGATTTTCAATACCATTAGCTCCAACCAAATAAACACACCGACACAAACGGTGTGGAGAAAAAATGGCCACAGCTTTTAATATGTATGGGAAACAAAACCACAACAAGTCATTAACACTACCCTCTACCGTACTCTGACCAACCTCGCCACTGTGACACTGATGAGAAGAATCCTGGTCACCCAACTTATTTCAGGTAAGAAAAACTGATTAGAAATGACAAAATGGAGGGCCTATTTATACAGGTCCTTCCAATGTCCCTTAACCCCATTATCCTAAGCCCACCTCCTCCAGTCAAGGCCCTCTGTTCCATGGGCTACATTCATCCAGATGAATGTAGCTAATCTGGATACTGGTTTATCATATATATGACATGCTCTTGGTGGTCATATTTGGTTTTCTTTGTCCTTCTTCTTGTCTTGTAGTACTAGGGGACAATTCTAAGAAAAATGGACTGAAGTGCCCAAGCTGCTCATCTTTTAATTCCTTGACCTGTGATGCTTCACAAGACTTATACTGCACAGGGAGCGAGACTCAGTGTGTCGCAAACCAACGGATCATCATTAATGGTGTGGTATATTTCCTTACACCTTATTCTCTCTATACCTGTATGAAATAATCATATAGAGTCACTCTTTTACCGAGTGAGTGATTTATTACCTTACTTTATATGGTCCTCACACACTCAGGGTTCAGGTGTTACTTACAAAGAGGTTTTCCATATAATTTTTTATAAAATTGTACTTTATTTTTTCTTTTTCAATTTTGACTTGGTGTATCATAAATACGCTATAAGGACAAAAGTATTGGGACACCTGACCATTAAACCAACAGAGACTTTAATTACATCACATTCTAAATACGTAGACATTAATATGAAGTCGGCCCCGCCTTTCAAGCTATAACTCTTCTGGGAAGGTTTTCCACAAGATTTTGGAGAGTTTCTGTGGGAATCCAGTAGATTGTGACGTCAGGAACTGATGTTGGATAAGACCCCCGGCTCGCAATCTCCGTTCCAGCTCATCCCAAAGTTGATTGAGACATGGCTGGATGAGTTTGGTGGGAAGAACTTGACCAGTCGTACAGAGCCCCGACCTCAACCTTATTGAACACCTTTGGGATGAACTGGAACGGAGATTGTGAGCCGGGCGTCTCGTCCAACATCAGCGCTTCACCTCTAAACCGCTCTACTGGATGAATGGGGGGAACTTCCCACAGAAACTCCCCAAAATCTTGTAGAAGGCCTTCCCAGAAGAGTGGAAGCCATTATAGTTGTAAAGAGGGGACCAACTACATATTAATGTCTATGTATTTAGAATGCAATGTCATCAAAGTCCCTGTTGGTGTAATGGTCAGGTGTCCCATGATATGATATAGCAAATGGGTTTAGTTAAGTAAATGTCCTAATTTGTCACAAAAGTGGCTCTACCACTATAATCCTCAGCACTCTTTTTGGGGATAAGTTAGATGACTATGTAATTGTCTCTCATACTCTCTGTGGCAGGTGGCATGATCAGATCAGGAGGTGATCGTTTGGTTGCTCCACGAGCCGTGTATGCGAATTTGGTGGCTTTTTTGGTGAATACCATAGCCTAAAGCTGGGCATGACATTCGAATGCAGCTCAGCAAACAGTAGTGCGAGCCGCTGCTTTTTCTCATGGATTTACATGTACACTTGTGTCTTTAATTATGCTGATTAAATATGCGTTTGAGAAATTCTAAAAAATTTTAAAAAAGGTAAAAATAAGTCAATCTCTTTAGGCTCCATTCTGTAAAGACGCTTGATATAAAATAATCAAATATTAAATATCTTTCTTCTAAAGCGATTGAATCAATAAATAAATAATAATATTATATATAGATAAATTAATTTATCTTAATTAATGTACTTTCTGCCAACTCAAACTATCAAATTAGCATTTTAATAATGTGTTAAATGTCTTTTAAGATATTTTGTATCAATTTAATAAAAGTACAATTACTTGTTATAAAATACATGTTGCGCTAAATGTTTTTCGTCTCAAATGCGATTTGCTCCTTGAGTAGATTATGTTTCTCAAAGAGAGGAGTCCATGCGTTGGGCTTGTCATAGATGAGGTCACCTCTGCCGAGGAGCCATCCAAAATATTACAGAAATTACATTTCCACATTGAGTAACCAATGGAAATTAGGAGAGAAAGGCTGCTTAACGTGTGTGAAATATTTACCTGAAGACATTAATTCGACCAGGAAATTTTATGTATTTTTTTTATTGATTTATAATAAATAATAAAGCTAAGTAAAAGTCATTAATAGTAGTTATTAATAGTAATAGTTGTTACCCAATTGATGGTACTCATTTATCGACCTCGAAAGGATGAAGGGATGGGTTGACCCTGCCAAAATCTGAATCTGTGGAAATATAACTCATGGGATGGAGCTCTTCATAAGCATTAATAAAGAACAAAAATAATAAAAAATGGTAAGCAAGAACTAAAACTTTGGAAGAGTTTGATGATGAGGCAGGAACCGTAGATTCCCATTCAAACTAGTTTCTTCGGTATTGAAAAGTCATCTTGAGATGTCTAGACTACCAGATATGGCCAATATATGGATTTTTATTAAGTTCTTATATTTTTTTTAAAAAAAAATTAACATGACTTTCTCCAACCACTTATCACGTATCATGCATATCCCTTGAGTTACTTCAAGTAGATCTTCTTTCAACCCGAACTTCCCAAATAAATGTTGAAATATTTCTTTATTGTCAATTAAGATTTCTCGCTTCATTTTAAGAAATGTATAACTCCTGGTTGTAAATTACATGTTTTACTCGTTCTCAAAGTTTAAAGGTTCTAATAAACATTTCGCTCCCTGGTTCGTGTTTCTTGGCCCCACCCTTGGCGTTTATTTGGTATAAGAGAAAGCCTAGTTAATATTTACCATTGAGGGTTGAGGTCTCATTATTTGAACTTTAATTCATACAAGGTTATGCGGAATCCTTCCAAAATGGAATCCAGACTTGGGATACTTCTTGCGTTCTTAGCTCTTGCAAAAACAAGTAAGTCCGCTTGCATTACGGGGGGCACAAAGGATTATCGTTTGTAATTTGAGTTTTTCAGCCATTCAACAATTATTGTAATTATTTCCTGAAGAGGTTTTGTCTTTATTGTGCAAATATTACAATTAGGAGATCAGTACACTTAATAAATTCACATATCTATCTATCTATCTAGATGTCAAGTAGACATGAGTATTGCAGAGTATGTGGTGATATCTTTTTTATTGGACTAACCTAAAAGACAAGCTTTCAAGAGTTATCCTCCCTTCATTAGGTCCGAAGCAATACTGATCAACATGATAGAGGTTAGAACTTGATATAAGAACGTCAGTGTAGCGTTATATAAGGGGAGAAAAACCTCCTGGTCGAAGTGGTAGAGGGGATTTAATCATGCATGGGATAGGCATACGGCTCCTGAATCTAAGATGAGACCAACGACTGATTAAGGTTTGAGTCTTTACAGCACGAGAAACAGGGAGACTAGACGGGGGCCGAATGGGGGCCGATCTGCCAGCAGATTCTATTTGGTTACTGTGTGATTCACTCTGCTACCAGTAGGTGGCAGTGGAGAATCAGTAGTAGTAGTATGGAAGTGGGGCTCTTGTGGTTTAGCTCTATGCAGGTATTTCCTTAACGCCCTTCCGCAGGATGATTGTTGTCATAAAGGTTATTGAAGTGATACATAACAATTAGATCGTTGTAGAAATACACCCATCAGAAATTACAGCCACGTGTAAACCGTACAGAGTCTGCATTTTGCAAAATTAAAAGAAAAAGTCTCAAGATCATAGTGTACGCCACACAAGCTCCTGATCATCTGGTTATTCCATATCCTATTTCTACGCACGGTAATATGTGAGTGAAAAACATCAAGGAGATGAGGCAGACAAGTGAATGGACAGGATTTGATGAATCCTTCCATGTATTTGGTTAAAAAGGGGTTAATTATAAAGTAACACTCAGCCTTCATAAAAGCGGTTTGGAGAAGTTTAATCATTGATGAATCCACAAATATACAAAAGTATAATGTTCTATCAATCATTACTTTGTAGGCAATTGTCTGTCGTGCACAGTGTGTCTGGTTAAAGGAGCAACGTTCTGTACTGGCAACAACTTAACGTGCCCCTCTGGCAAAGTCTGTGTATCTACCCACACGGTGAGCACCGAAGGTATGTCCATTATCACAGAAGGGCTTAAAATGTTCTCCTCCGAACAAAAAATAGGAGAAAATATCCCCTTAATAAAGCAATGCTCACAAAATTGTTGTATTCTTCATAAGAACACACACAGGTAAGCAAACAAGCAACACCAGATTTCTAATTCACAAGGGTTGCAGTTGATAGATGTCAGTGTGATTGGTGTGTTGCCCTCACCATGTAGAGTGGCATATTTTGGGTCAACTACTCCTATGGCAGCAGGTCCAGGGGGTTTAGCAACCCCTCCACCTCATATGGGTGATCAGCCTCCCTGGAGTTCCATTGTTCAATGCGATGGTTACAATAGAGGTCACTGATCTTCCCGGCTTTGCCATAAATTATTTCCACCGAGCGCCATGCAGCATTGAGGACCGAGGGACAGAAGGGGCTACAGTAGAGCTGCCTGTGGTATACCTAGGCCCGCAGAGAAGATAAATCTGGTTCTGGGCATTCTTCAGACCTCTGTGTCCATTGGAGTTCCGAGAAGCAACCAAGGAGTACAAAGATATAACTAGGGCTCCCGGTGCCTGGGAAGTTGGGGGACCACCACACGCTCACATCATATATGCTTAAGGAAGCAGGAGGTGCAGGGATACTGCCTCCGGGCAACTCAACTTCTGCCTCACCTTGCTGCACTGGGGCAGCTTTCTCTCCCACTCCCTGGAGGAACATATCCTTGTGTTATGTTGAGTGATGACCCAAATGCATGTGATAGATAGCTATGCATTTCCAAATTTAGTCCTTTGTATTTAAAGTATACAAATGTTTGTGACCACCGGTCATAGAAAACTCATATGGCAGAAGATGAACGTAGATACAGTCTTGTAAATTTTAAGAAAAGAAAAAAAATACCCAGTTGTCCCTTTATAGTGAAAATGTTGAGTTTTTGGTACAAGCAACACATAAATATTTTGCCAATAACTCATGCTTATCACTGCCTAATGGTGTGTCTTTTGATTTGAATAATAGTAATAATAATAATAATGATAATAATAATAATGGGAATTTCCTCTCTCCAGGTGGAATCAAGAAGAATGAGTTTTTTGGCAGAACGTGCATGCCTCAGCACTATTGTAATGCCCCCGGAAGTTTCAGCAGCCGTACAATGAAATCCAGAAAGGGTATTTCATGCTGTGACACAGACCAGTGCATTCCACCGGCTCCAGTATGTAAGTCCATTAAGCACCCCTAGCTTAACAGCCCCCTTACTGGCCCGAATGGCTATAGCTTGTGGGGAGGTGGGATACAATGTTATATCCCGGCTCTCAGCATGGTGTAGAGGGGTGATAAGGACACCTGGGCACATGTCTCACTCGGCACCATGTAGAAGGCGTCCTTCCTCTCTGATGGTCCATCCTAACACTCTACGTTCTGCGAGGATCAAGTTTGCGGTGACTTTGGTTGAGCAGAAGGCCTAAATGCACAGCTGATAAACCGCAACTAGCGGAACATCAAGGCATGGAAGGGTGAAGCAAAAAAAATCCCAAAACACTAATGCCCCACAAAGTCCATATTGGGTTTTTTTAGCACGGGATATTATAAATGGATAAAACTGTAATGAGGATAAGAGATAATTCACACTGTGATCTTCTTCTTCACTTAAGTGCCAGATGATAGCACTCAGCCTAATGGAGTGATCTGCAAAACCTGTACAGCCAACGACGCTGAATGGTGCGACACCGAAGAGACCATGAAATGCGTCGGCAACGAGACCAAGTGCATCCTGCAAATAACCTCCATGACAGGTATTTAAACACTGGATTTGGCCTCAATGCCCCGGATCCTTCCACCTACCAAACTCCAGACTCCAAACTTCGCTAATTCTAATTTAATTCAGACCCAAATTTAAATATTTTTTCAGATTACAATTAAAACTTCTAAAAATCTAACGAAAATTAAAAATCCGGTTCGAATTTACTGTATAAAAAAAATAATTTCTAATTTTCATTAGTCCATAAATTCGATTTTTCGGGTAATATATTACAGGATACCCTGTTTCAATCTGATTAAATCCACAATAAATATTATTTTCGCAGGAACGTTGACACAACAGTCAGTCCTCCGTGTTGCGCAACTCAGAGTATTGCAATATCGGCATGAATCTGTCATGACCGACGGAATAAGCGTGAATTAGGATTTCGTGTACTAATAGCGGCTGGTCTGTATTGTGACTTTTTCTTTCAAACAGTTGCTGCTCTTGTGCTGATAAAATTGATGTTTACTTCTAGCCACTGACAAATCCCTTCTTCACTATGTTTGCCTAAACAGAAATTTGGGCAAAAGATTACGTTCTAAACTTTTGGCAAATTTTACTCCCATAATTTTCAAAAATGTATGCTGTTTTGATTGAATTCTGGATATGGATATCGAAAATGACATGATAGATAGATAGATAGATAGATATCAATTTGTATGTCTGTTAATAAATTAGAATACGGGTTACAAAAGCAGATTTCAGAGACATTTCACAACACACCAAAACAAGAAACGGAACAAATTGCTCAAAACTATAAATAACTGAACAAATTCTATTAGTAAAACTTCTGGTTGATATCGTTATTGCCCTAACCACCCGATGACCCAAATCTCCCTGTACATGTTGCGTTATTACTCTTGCAGTTAGTATGTTGCGTAACTATAATAAACGGTGGGATTTTTCCGCTTGTAAAATTTCAAGTTTGTATTTGTACTTCCAAAACAATTCATAAAATCTTAATAAAGTCATCGCAAGGCATGGAAATGGAGACGTTCCTTTCCGGGCGAAGGGGTGGAAATCCAGTTTTCTGGGTTTTAATAGAAGCATTCTTCTATAACGGTGTAATGGTGGAAACGGCCCTTGAGATGGTACCGGAGTGTGGTGGCCAACATGGCTAGCGAGTGTTGACTCTGTGAGACATTTTGTTAATATCCCAGTTGTGTTATCTCATCATAGAAGATGGCAGACCATCGGAAAAGAGAAACGGGGGGAAATAAAAGACGGAATGGACTGGTATAGGAATCATCTTAGTAGGGTTAGTAGAGCTTCTCCTTCTAAACTCATCTTATCAGTTCTCAGTTCATCTTATAACTGGAAAGGCCGGTTTTGGGTCAGCATCCTCGACATAAATGGAATAGTTTAACAAACACTGTTGATGGAGACAGCTTTGATGAATACTTTCTTTTACACGACCTTTTCAATAAGAGGAAACGTCTAAACGTTCTAGAACAAATTCCCCACCAAGCGTCTGGCATCTTCTCTCTCTCTTTGATTGACAGCTCTTTGTTGTAAGTTCCCATAAATAACTAAAATGAAATAACTTATCTGCCTCACTATCTCCAGGAAAATCTCGTAGAACGTAATCGTGTGCTCATTGCATCCAGTGCAACGTCTCTGTTTTCGTTCAGTAATCAAATATTAGAATGTTTCTGAGGGAAAAATATAAAAATTTCATATTGTACTTTGGAAATAATGTGTATTCATTTATGATAGAAACTCAACCCAACAATGAACTGTCAGTAATGAGAGTGGATACTGAGTAACCTGGAGTGGCCGGAGGTTCACAAGGACATTAGAGATATTGGTTTGAGCAAAAAACGCTACATAAAATATATCTGTTTCAATATCGTTTCTATTTTTAAGCGAAATGTCAAAATAGACTGAAAACCAGTGGAAATAAGTGATAACTTACAACCCGTGTGGTCTTCCAGACCCTCACAGGGGCAAAAGTTTGAAGCCGGTTGTCCCTTGTGGCAAACAATGTATTTGCCTTGTGACACCACAAGAGATAAATGAAAAAGGGAACTTTCACTCTTTTATTATTTATTTCTGGTATCAGATTAAAAATACATTTTCAAAAACATTGAGCCGTTTTCGTTTTTTTACCCCAGTTGTAGTTTTTGCCCCCATAATATAAAGTTTCAGGCAGCTGCATATCAGCCGTTTGTATGATTCTCGCTCTGTTATCTGATCCCCGATCTACTAAACCCCCCGACTCCTTATCATACTGCCTGTGGAGAAACAGAATAGAATACAATAGAATGGCTCAGTCTTAACAGCCAAGCCGGACAGTCTGACTAATAAAAGTCTATGGAGAAACAGACTTCATTAGCATCGCCGTAAAGCATCGGCTCACTGTGGTGATTAAGCAGGGAAAATCACCCGCAATATCACATGACTGACAGCAATGGCGGCTCCAGATCTGCTAAGATCTACTTTAAATCAGCCCCTTTGGGGCACCTCATCATCAAATGGATAACCCTGAATACACTCGCATGAGCCAACGTTTTATTTGTACCGTGCTGATGTCCATAACCTTATCCAGGTAAAGTACATTATTTGATTTTCTGTTTGTGAACTTTGATTTATTTGTTTTTGGTTTTTTTCACAATATTGAACACGTGTCCATCCCCCTTTATTGACCTCTCGCTGCTATAAATTCCAAGGCTCGTTAGTAGAAGAGGCTCCAGCTAGAACCATCCTAATTATTACCTACTGAATAATTTCACAATGAGGTCCGGACTTGGATTGCTGTGTATCTTTTCGGTGTTTGCTCATACAGGTACATTGGTTTATTCTATTTAAAAGAACAAAACCTAAATGGGGCTTTGGATTATGATTTAGAGAAAGAAATATAAATTTTGGATTTAGGTTCTTTACATTTTTTGAGCAATGATCAAGGTTAAAGTAAAAAAATGGGAAAATAGGGCAAAAATAACATGACTGAGAATTGTCCAACTGTTTAGTTACAACTATTTCTCATAATAATAATAGTAATAGTAGTAATAATAATAACAATAATAATTTGCCACATTCTTGGAACTCAGAGACCTAACCAGGGCTTTGGTACAAAAATACCCTCCTTCTTAGTTTGGATTCTACCAATCATATTTATTTTTTTTAATTATTTTTTGTATTTTAAAATTTTGGGTAAGTTCTTTAATAAACTGATTGTTAAGGCCACTGTGTATGGGCTAAGGAATACATTTTTGTTAATTAACACAAGGATAAATGTTTTAGACTATAAGAATTTCAAAATTGTTTAAATGAATAACAAATGAATAATTTAGTTGTTGAAATTAATACAAACTTTCCTATGAAAAACACTTTTTTTCCCATCCAAAATGGGAAAATAAAAATGAAAAAAAAATATAGGATTTAATTTTAAGGCTATATGGTTTCTTTATTTTGGTTTCTAATTAACTTTGGTGGCCATTGTGGCTGATGCAGGATTAATTCAGAATTAATGAATTATTATATTTTAATTACATTTCTGAAAATATGTAGTTGTTATAGAAATAGCAGAAAATTGACCAAAGCAGACATTAATTTTTTAATATTTCTTCTACAGCTTTTTCGCTGACTTGTCAAAAATGCGTCGGAATGGGTACTGAATCATGTACTGGCTTAACCGTCACTTGCTCTGCCGACGAAGCCTGTGCGGCTTCATATACCGTAACAACCGCAAGTATGGTGCTATTTATTATTTTAAAATAAATATTGAAAACATGTTTATCTTTTACGTTTAAGTTTTACGGAATATCTTGAAAGCTCAGGTGTATCGCCTGTCTTTTGAAGCAAAGCTTTTCCTGTAAACGATTCATCTCCAGGTTAAAATTTACAACTGAAGCAAATAATGTGCAAACTTTTTGATACATGCAAATGTGCCTTTTTTGTACTGAAATTTTTTTTATTTTTTTTTAGAATTTGGAATTTTTTGAAAGTTTTTACATTTTTTAACTGAAGCCATGCAGTTGTCACCTAATTAACAACATGCATTAGTGTAGTTTTATGTGGAGGTTACATAACATATACAATAATGTGTGTCTTGGTATATAATATGGCACCTACTAGAGATGTCTAAAAGGGAGTCACGATTTGTTTTAATTTTGCAGAGAACTAGTAAAGACCATTTTCTTTTTCCAATAAAAATTCAATAGGGAACAAAATTCCAAGCAAACGTTATACTTTCCTCCTGCCTTAAAATATAACCATTTTTTGGACATGCTTCTACTACTTCTAGTAGAAGAATAATGTTCTTTCGCATACTCTTTGCAGATTCAACCGAAGTTAAGGTTTATGCACGAGACTGTTTGCCCAAGAAACACTGTGATTTGCAAGGAAGTGTGACTGCTATTACTAATACCAAAGTAAAGATGGTGATTAGCTGCTGCTTCACGGATGACTGTGTCCCAGAACTGCCAGAACGTAAGTGCTCTTAGCACCCTTAAGGGAAACAAGCCCTAGGGGAGGAAACCATTGGGTAGCACTACTAGTAGGTTGTCTTATCTCATCATTAGCGTTCCATAGAATAACAATTTTAGGTTTTCCGGCATATTCTTTCACTCAAAGCGTTGAGTAATTTCATAATTTGTCTTCATTCAAAGTACCCGAGAACAACGATGAACCCAACGGACTGTCTTGTCGAACCTGCTACAGTGTCAACTCTAACTGGTGTTCCAGCACTGACACCATAGCTTGCAGAGGCAATGAAAACATGTGCCTTCTCCAGTCCACAAAACTGAGAGGTAAGCGTGAACTGTCACCTGTAAATGCTACAAAAGGTGATTCTTTCACGCCGTGTGATATTGAGTTGTTTCAGAAAGCAAATTTTTTTTCCGTCCCAGTCAACCATGAAGATAATGTCACAAAGTTTACCGCCAATACTTTCTGAACAAGTTGAATACAATGGAAGAGGTGACTGTGCAATTACCACCTGTCACATCATTTAGCCACTCTTAGCAAAGGTTCATTGGCCCAAACATTTAATAAGTCTCAAACTAGCCACCTATTTGGTCAAAGTGTTTTGCCAGCGACCCGAAATAGCTAAATTTGTATAAACTACAACATTTTTTAATAACTTCCACCCAATAATTATGCCTTCTCAAGCATTTCCTGCACTGGCTTGTCAAAGACTGAACTACTTGAATTATTTTGACAATAATAATTAATTTTAACCCTCAACAATTCAGTTTACTAAACTGATCTAAATAGGTACGAAAGTCATGATTTGTTGAATAATGTATCTAATCCTATCCGTTCACTTATTGGCTTGTTCTTTTTTTTTACTATTTTTCTAATTACTAATATATTTTAGTAAAATTTTCACATTTAAATTTGTTTTATTTTTTTTTATTTTCTACAGGAATGATTAATGTTCAGACATCCTACCGCGGTTGTTCCACAAAAAGTATCTGCAGCATCGGAAGTCAGTCTTTGGCAAGTGGCGGTTTCAATATTGATTACAGTTTCTTATGCACTAGAACAAAATATTGGTAAAGGGCTTTTCTGATTTCCTTTCCAGTATTTGTGGAAATCGTACTGGTTAAAAAAAATAATTTAGATTTTTGAAGAAAAAAATGGCTTTTTGAAGATACAGTTGAATTGTTAATACTAAAAGTTTGATTTGTGAAAAGTGAAATTGTGAATTTCAAAAACTAGTGCTAATTAAATAAAATGATTATAAAAAAACAATATTGTCATTTTGTCCCAAAAAGGGGACCTTTTAGGTCTTCAAAGCATCTAAGGCAAGGAATAGGAGGGGAAGTGGTTGGGGAGCGGGCATGGTCAAACACTACTCCCCTGCCCGGAGATAGCGGAAAATGTGTCTCAGAGATCCAGAGATTTTTTAATGACTTTATTGAAAAATAAATGACGTGAATATATAGAAATTGGCTATTCAACCATCTATGTGAGAAATTCCAAGACAACGCAAATCAGATTAAACATTGGTGTCTCTCTTATTCAAAAATAAGGAAATCTACAGATTTTTTAGGTGTGGTCGGATCTCTTATTCAAAAATAAGGAAATCTACAGATTTTTTAGGTGTGGTCGGATGCGTAAAAGAATATTCCCAACCTCGGTCGGAGGTGAAGAATGATTGACGTTAAAAGTTTAGTTGGGAGCGGAAAATATAATCACGATAAACAGTTATAGATGCATTCCAAGCGTTCTCAACTTTCTGCGTTAACTTCTAGGGTTCGAGCAATCAGATGATGACCAATCAGAACTGTAGTTTGAAGGGGCAGAGGGGGGGTGGTTTGAAGGGCAAGAGGCGGGTATTTGATAGGGGCAAGTTTGAAGGGGCGAGGGGGGTAGTTTGAAGGAGCAGAGGGGGCGGTAGTGTCGGTAGTGAGGGTAGGCCCAGAGGAGTAGTCCACACAGGGCGCCACAACGCCTAAGGCCAGCTCTGCACACAGACCCCTCATACAATTCTCCACAGGTTGCTACTTGCTATTCTGGCAAAACAAGAAAAAAACGGCTAGGATGCCTGAGGCACCCTGCGTGTCAAAATAATGTTTTTTCTATTTTCTAATGTTATTTCTAAGCCAGGAGTCTCCAAATTTTTTCTGCAGTGAGTTCATCAGAAATGTATGTGTGCGTGGGCCGCACTGAGAAAAAATATGGCCTTTTAGCTTTATAATGCATATCAACACAGGATTAATTTGGCAAAACCCACCGGAATTTGAGAACCCATGGCTTAGAACCCCCCAGCCGCCCCCTCATTGGCCACCATCCTTAATAAGGAAAAACAGGATATGACGTCACATCCTGGTGCTCCATGATCTGGTGCTCAGCCTCCATAGCATAAATGGGCCAGTTGTAATATCCCCATTGAGCAGTAGCACACCGGAGGGCCTGATTGTCCCCTCCGGACCTTCAGGCCCAGGCCAGAAAAAATGCACCGCTTAATAATATACACATCATCTCCACTATGTTGCTTCTCCTTGTCTTTCCTTCTAAAATAAAATCAAGATATCTATAATATATAAATATAATATTTAGTTTTTTTTTAAGATTTAAAATTTCACGAAAAAAAATATTTTAGGTTCACGCGTTATGTTCTCAGTGATGAAATATCACGGTATCCCGCGGGAGTTCAAGCTACACGTCTCCAAATCAAATCAATTTTTTTGATTTAGAACTCGAAATACACCTTTGAGCGAGCCACACCTAGAATGCACGCTTATCTTTCAACAGAGCTGATGCACATTTGGAGAATCTCATGTCACACAGCTACTCCCTCTAACCATTTCCTACTTTGAACCCCTACTTAGGCCACCTCCTCTCCCACCTACCCACCCACTCTAACATATATATATATACCAGTGTATAATAATCCCCATTCAGTTCTCGTCATCGTGAGTCCTCGTGAACTCGAAAACCGCCAAGTGCTTTTACCGACTCTCCTAACTCCAAAATGCGATCTGTATTTGGATTTTTCTGCACCCTGTCCGCTCTCCTATCCACATGTAAGTAAATCGACGCGACGCAAACACTGAATTACAATTATTACGAGATAATATTAAACCTTCTCCGTTTGTTCAAAAAGAAATATACAGGGGGGAAACAAAATTGATTTAATCATTTTGTAAAGGTCTTAATGTTGGTGCAAAATAATAATAATAATAATAATAATAATAAAAAGAAGAAGAAGAAGAAGAAAAA
>VKOC01024307.1:0-41715 GCA_009364415.1 Spea multiplicata | reverse complement strand
ACATTCTGCAAACACAAAGACATTCTGCGAACACACAGACATTCTGCAAACACACAGACAATCTATAAATCCACAGATATTCTCTAAACACACAGACATTCTCTAAACACACAAACATTCTGCAAACACACATTCTACAAACACACAGACATTCTCTAAACCCACAGACATTCACTAAACACACATTCTGCAAACACAAAGACATTCTGCGAACACACAGACATTCTGCAAACACACAAACAATCTCTAAATGCACAGACATTCTCTAAACACACATTCTGCAAACACACAGACAATCTATAAATCCACAGACATTCACTTAACACACATTCTGCAAACACAAAGACATTCTGTAAACACAAACATTCTCTAAACACACAGACATTCTGCAAACACACAAACAATCTCTAAATGCACAGACATTCTCTAAACACACATTCTGCAAACACACAGACATTCTGTAAACACAAACATTCTCTAAACATACGTTCTCTAAACACACAGACATTCTGTAAACACACAGACATTATCTAAACCCACAGACATTCGCTAAACACACAGACATTCTCTAAACACACACACATTCTGTAAACCCACATATATTCTCTAAATGCACAGACATTCTGTAAAAACAGACATTCTGTAAACGCACAGACATTCTCTAAACCCACATTCAGCTTTAGGACTGAAATTATACAACAACAGAAAATGGAAGCACCATGAAAAATTTTTTAGCTTTTCCCTAACTTTTCTTAAAGCCAACTTCCACCATGACCGTGTCCTTGTCTGGTTCTATTTTTTTTTTTTGTTCCTGATTTAGCACGGCAAGTTAGGTTCTGAGCAGCAAACATTAAAAATATCTATTCTCAATAATTATTAAAAATGGCTAATCAACAAAATTGGAACAATATGTAAACATTTTTTACTCCCATTTTCAGCGCGTGCTCGAGAACGCGGGCTTGCAGATCAACGCCCGGTCGATTTCAAGTTTTTTGATTTCTGCCAAGTTACAGGAAATGTTGTCATTTTTGTCCCGTGAGTTGGAAGTTTGAATTTGTTTCATTAAATGAGATTCCGCCCAGGGCTTTGGGCTTTCAAGCATTTTTTTGTTTATTTTTAAGTGAAGTTTCACGTTGTAACGAAAAACACAAATTGGGGAGTTAAGTCGTGATAATACCGGCAGCTCATTAAATGCCGCGAAGTGAGACGCACACAGAGTGCAGAAGAAATAATTCCTAAAATAGCAGAAAATAGCGAGTTCTGTATACCCGAAAAACACTTTATTCACTAATTACGAATTGTGGTTATAAATTAATAATTATCAGTTAATGTCTTTTTATCCTAAAATAGAGGACCAGAGACAGATGATACCTGGGAACTCTCCTGGTCTCTTGGTCACTATGGAGAAACTCTGAGTGGCGGGAGCGGCTTGGGGGCACGCCCCACACATACATATACACACCTATACACATATACATACACACGCACATACATATACATATACACACACACACACGCACATACATATACACACACATACATATACACACCTAATACAGCAATATACAATACAAAAGATCGCACATACATAACATCATTACACACAATTACACACATATATCTCCAACACCGCACATACGTACAGTATACACGCACATACATATACACACCTATACACATATACACACACAGCACATACTATATACATATACATCACAGCATACATATACACATCACAACACATACATATACAGCACCTATACACACATACAACACAGCACGCACATACATATACCACACACATACATATACACAACACACAATAGCATATCACACCTATACACACATAACACACACGCACATACATATACACACACATACATATACATCACACAATACATCATACACACCTGATACACACATACACACACACGCACATCATATACATCACAATACATTAACACCTATAACACATATAACACCACACCAACATAACATATACATATACACCACATACACATCTACACACCTACTACTATCATACATACACAAGCCCTATACATAATCATACATCACATTATCTCACCACGCACATACATATAGCTATCACCACCATACACACACACACAGCACATACATATACACATAATACATCGCACTCATATACACACACATTTCATTTTATTACGCTACATATACGTACATACACACACACTACAACACCTAATACTGCTTCACACAGCGCACTACGGTACATATCATCTACACATACATATATCACCCTATACATCATATACTACTACACGCACATACATATACACACCAATACACACACACTCACATTATCATATACACACATTCATACTATATTACCACCCTATACACATATACACAGACAAGCACATACATATACCAACACATTACACACACACGCACATACATATACATAAACAACACCATACACACACGACGCACTAATATACAACACACATATCATATACCACCTATACATCAGTAATCAGACAGACAAGCACATACATATACAACAAATACACAACGCAACATACATATACATATCACCACTACGCACATACAAATATACACACCATACATATACACATATACACGCACATACATTACATATTCATTTCAACATACTCAGCCTATATCTCACACAAGCACATACGTACATAATACACGCAGCATCAACATATTCACACTCTATAACCTATACACGACACACATACATACACACACAACGCACATATACACATCCTATACACATATACATAACATCTACGTCACACTACATATCAACACACCTATCTCATATAATAACACATTACATATAGCATCATCACATACATCACACACACGCACAATACATAATTACCACACATACCATATACACACCTATACATATATAACACACCACATACACACACACACGCACATAAACATTATACATACGCAACATACATATACACTCAATACATATAACACACCATACAGATATATACACACACATAGCACATACATATACATAAACACACGCACATACATATATACACACACATACACACACACTGCACATACAGTATACACGCACATACATATATCATCACAACAGCGCTACACTGTGTACATACATACACACATACACAACCTATACTCACACACGCACATAACGTCATATACATACGCACATGACATATAAACACCTATACACACACAATACATATATACAGACACACGCACATACAATACATACACACACTACTCCACATTTGTATAACAAAGTTTGCCTTTAAGCCATAACTCTCGCGGGGGGGGGGGTCAGAGATCGGAAACAAACTGCGGTCCAGAAAAAAAAATCACCATTTCCATTTTAATTTTTAGACCCCAATAAATTAGAAAAAATTCACTGAGAGGGAAAAGAAAAGGATTTTAAAATAAACTCAGTCTCCCTTATCATACACCATACGTTATTAGCTTTTACTCAGCTTGCCCCAATATCTGCCCCTGGGGCTATAAAACTTTTCATTCTTAGTAAGGGCAAATAAAATCTTGTAAAGCAAGCCTTGTACACCTTCTACCTCTATACCCCCAATAATATTATAGGGGGCACTTTGTCACAAACTTGCCCCGGGGCCCTGCATGTTGTATATTCGCTCCTGCCCTACGGTGAAACCTTACAGGGAAGCTGCGTTAGATCCTTTAAGACAGAATATTTCAGAGCATAAATTCTTTGGTTTAAAAGTCTGAAGGATATGAGACGGAACCTGGTGGCGTTACTGTGTAACTCTCTCCACTGTCTGTTACATTGGAAGAGGAGAGCCGCCAACTTCCAGCCAAACGCCCCAATAGCACAACAGCCCTAACCATCCCCAACATGCTTAATGCACAAAAAGACAACATGCGCAGAATTCCCAGTACAGAATGACTTAAAAGATGCACGCAAAGGATCCAGTCAGGGTGCAAATACTGCCATAACACTTATGTGTGAAGGTAGGATTACAAGTAAAACACAGGAAAAGGAGCTTCTGGCAGTGGGTCAATATTTTCAAATGAGAGCAATTGAGGGGTAATTGCGCATGCCCAGCACATTATACCTCTTGATCCTTAATGACTATACAGAGTGGGCGAATAGGATCCTTTACTGGTTCCATCACCCACCCATCCTAAATTTCTTACAGCTCTATCCCATCCCAACATGTGAACGACACGCATCCCAGTCCTTACGCCCATCCCCATTTACCCCATTTAACAAAGGAGGAGAAAGGAGACCGGAATCTAACACTAGAGGGTCAGAGACTGAGATGGAACGGAAGGAAGTTTTACTTTACTGAGAGTAGGGTGGTAGATAAGGGGAACGGCTTCCCAGCAGAAGTGGTAGAGGGTAATACAGGCTCCTGAATATAAGACAAGTCCAACGACTGATTAAGGTTTGAGTCTTTACAGCAGGAGAACCGGGCGACTAGACGGGGGCCGGATGGGGCCGGCAGGTCCTGGTTTCACAGGTATCGCCAATATCTGGCATTTTATAAGCCAGGCTAGATATATATATATCCTGTATATCTACGAGCGTCTCGGTAATTGTGATTTTCTTGTAAGACGTAAACATGTTCTTCTGGAGGCATTGGGGGTCCGGCGGCGGCGTGGATCGCTGTCGGCGGGGGGATAGTTTGCGAGGTTACGAGACACCTTGTACCCGCGAGAAGAACAAGCTGACATCCTTCTCTCTTCACTTGAAAGGTAGGATTATTTGCTGCCTTTTGATCCTTCCCTCCTCGCTCCCCCTTTTAGTCTGCTAGGTTTTTCTCAGCAAAAAAAAAAGTCTTTTTTTAATTTTTTTTGATCATTTTTAGAAGCTTCAAGGTTACCGTGACGATCGTCGCTCTCTCGGCTACCCTGACATGACTTCTCTCCGCGGCGACAACATACAATGCGAGACGTTTTCCCGTCTTCCCGACGCGGAGACGATTCCCTCGGTGACTCCAATTATCTGAAGATCTTTCTTTTTTTTTTTTCTTTTTTTTTTCCAGAAAGTAAACTATTTGAGGATTTTGATGGTAAAGAAAGAATTGAAGAATAAATGAAAGAAAGAACCCGATGACATCGCTGAATGTTTTTTAATTCCTCCTTCGTTCGATTTGATTCCATTATCTCTGTAATTTTGTCAAAGCTTGAGAGCAATAACGGCGACTTCGGAAAGGAGAATTATTGCAGAAAAACGAAATATACATTTTTTTTTATTCTTAGAGACGAGGGGTAATGAAACTTCGCAGAATTAGGAGAGACGAAAAGATTGCAGCGTTTTTTTGGCCTTTTTAACGAGGACCCGAATCGTCTATTGATACGTTAATAAAGTTACGGTGATTATGATTAAAAGCGGCCATTTTGTGTGCTGTGAAGACCACCTCCTCTGTGTGGCGGAGGGAGCAGTCGTTGCTACTTCCTGTTTGCTGGATTTGAAGGACAAGCCATTTAATGAGTCAGACAGAGAAATGATATGATGTCATACCCCGGCGCTCTATGGAGGCTGCGCTAAGTCGACACAGCCCTCCATGGTGTTAATGGGCCAGTTGGGGCAATCAGTGGCGCTTTTGATCACCGAAAGGGGCAGTTGGCTTCATATAATATAAGAAAATTACCACCAAATGTTACTGAACACATCAACGCTGGGGTAAATAAACTTTTTAATACTTCTAGATTGTCAGCTCCTGGGAGCGTAAACTCCCCCCAGCATCATTTGTTTCTGCTCAAATTGTTATGTGATGAGCTACTTCCTGTGTCTTGTTTACCTCATTGTACAGCGCTGCGGAATATGATGGCGCTACATAAATCAATAATATGAATGAGTTGGAATATCGAGCCTCCGAAGTCGATAGAAGTTTCCGGGTTTTCTGTCGCTGCTGATTACCCGACGTCTCTCCTCTGGGGAGGGGTTGCGGTTCTCAGACCCCGGTGAGTCTCCCCAGGGGGGGGGGGAATCAGGGGAGCTGGTAGTTTTTTTTTTTTTAAAGTAAAGTTAAAATGTTAGATTGCTGTTTACCTAACAACCACCAACTAATTTCATCTCTTTACACAAACCCAATTTTGGTTTATGGAATTTTAAACCTTCATTCTTAACCAAATGGTTGCCAAAAATTATATACAGAATCCTCAAATCTGTTTTAATTTCCAAAAAAAAATACCTAGAGAAGTTTCTATAAAACAACACGTCAAGGGTCAAGGAGTTACAGGCTCAGCGCAGGGGGTAGAGCAGCGTGAAGGGGGTAGCAGCGGAGTGGTGGAGCAGCGCAGGAGAGCGAGGTGGCGAGCAGCGCAGGGGGAGCAGCGCGGGTCCCGCCACGATCAGCCGCCAGGAAGTGCATGATTACAAAACTCGCCATTAACCCAGCGCTGAGCGTCCGCTGTTCACACAGCGGGGGCCGGCAGGGGCCACCTCCCAACGTTACATTCATTTTTAGAAATGGATAAAAGGTACCTTTGCAGAAGTTGATGCCGTCGCCGGTGTATCCGTTGGCGCAGTAACACGCGGTGATTCCTTTCACGGTTTTACACTCAGCGTTGCCATGACAGCTCGAGGGGCACTGCTGGTAACCCCGTCCCAGTAATCCCAGTATACACACTGGAAAACAGGACAGGCGCTTATTAACCAGATAATGCCCGGGATAGAATGCAGCCTGCTGCTGGATGGCTTAAATACATTTACCTATACATTATACAGGGCATCTCACTGATTTATCTATACATTATACAGGGGCCGGTCACTGATTTATCTATACATTATACAGGGGCCAGCTCATGGATTTATCTATACATTATACAGGGATCCGGTCATAAATGATTTATCCTTAACATTATACAGGGCCGGTCAACTTGATTAAATACTATTTTTTACATTATATCGTGGCCGGCTCCGCTAGATATAACTCATACATATTACTAGTAGGTGGCCTAGGTCATCTGAATTTATCTATTATCATTAACAGATTTGGCATCTCCTTGATTCTATTAATACATTATACAGGATCTCTCTGATTTATCTAACCATTTACAGTTAGTGTATCTCTCCTGATTTTAGTTAACATTATACAGGGGGCCTGGTCTCACTGTGATCTTAACTTATACATTATACAGGGCATCTCTCTATTTATCTATACATTATACAGGGTATCTCTCTGTTTTAATTATACATTATACAGGGGCCGGCTCACTGATTTATGTATACATTATACAAGGGCCGGCTCACTGATTCATCTATACATTATACAGGGCATATCTCTGATTTATCTATACATTATACAGGGCCGGTCACTGATTTATCTATACATTATACAGGGGGCTGGTCACTGATTTATCTATACATTATACAGGGGCTGATCACTGATTTATCCATACATTATACAGGGGCTGATCACTGTCATTCGTTCATTGTTTGGGGACCGAGCCTCGCGGCTCCCGGAATATTTTCGGCCAACAGACTCAGCCGGGTCGGAAAACGACAGCAAAAAACCTAAAAGAGTGAAACGATAAAAACGTCCCCCCAACATTCCTGCGGCTGCGGAGGGACGGACCCCCAGTCTCTTACCTGTTATAAAGTATCTTTGCATTGGAGGCGGCTGGTCGGCGCTTCACTGTTCGGCAGGCGATGGAGTTCGCTCTGAGCTTCTCTCCTCTGTGACGTCGCTGGTTTCCTGCTCACTTTTCCTGTTTCTTTATTTTCCCAGGAAATCTGTTTCCTAAACTTTCATCGTCTTAAAGAAAGCGCTCGCTGTAACCAACATACAGCGATAACACGCAAAGTCTGAACATACAGCGATAACACGCAATGTCTGAGCATACAATGATAACACGCAAAGTCTGAATGTACGATGATCACATACAATGTATGAACATATGATGATTACATAATGATAACACATATAATTATAACACGCAATGTCTGAACATACAACAATAACACGCAATGTCTGAACATACGATGATAACAGGCAATGACTGAACATACAATGATAACACGCAATGTCTGAACATACGATGATAACACGCAATGTCTGAACATACAATGATAACACACAATGTCTGAACATCCGATGATAACACGCAATGTCTGACATACGATGATAACACAACAATGTCTGAACATACGATGATACAGGCAATGATGAAGATACGATGATAACACGCAATGTCTGAACATACAATATAACACACAATATCCGATGATAACACGCAATGTCTGAACATACGATGATAACACCAAGTCTGTACTGAATGTGATGATGAACACACAATGTCTGAACATCCGATGATAAACACGCAATGTCTGAACATACGATGATAACAGGCAATGACTGAACATACGATGATAACACACAATGTCTGAACATACGATGATAACACGCAATGTCTGAACATGTGACTCATTAAGGCCGGGGTTACTTTGTAACGTTCTGTAGTTTGTGACTCATTAATGACGAGGAGCAGACGGGATCCTCCAGTGACGCCTCGTCTGATCCTGAGATTCCAGCAGAAGCCGCCTCACATCCATCTCTTCTGGAACAATTCGCACTTCCTGGCCCGAGAATGCGGCGACGCGAATAGACTCATCCGTGATGTCAGGGGCTGCTAAACCCACATCGCACACGGCAGGCGGTTACTGAGACGGACGTTTCTAATAGTTTTAATTGTTTTGGGAAATTGATTCTAAGGAGTCTCCCCCCAGCAGAGAACCAAAAGGCCCAATGAACCAAGAGCCTGTGTGAATGACTCACGCGTTAATAAATAATCTACCCGTGTGAATGAATGATCTACCCGTGTACTGGAATGATCCACATGTGCTAATAAATTACCTATTCGTGAATATGAATAATCTGTGTGAATGAATGAATGATCTGGATGTGTTAATAAATAACCTCAGTGTGAATGAATGATCCACCTGTGTGAATTAATGGCTTAACTGGAGCATGATGGGAGTTGTAATTTGGTGCATTATGTCTATCTCTGTATACTAACCCTTACCATCTATTTTGGAAGGCTGTTGCCTGCACCCACCACCCACTTAGTAATCCTTTACTTCCTGTCACTGAGTTTCCTCCTTTAACTCTCATAATCTGTAAAGCAGAAAAGAAAGAAAAGTAAATTAATCCCTTAACCTTTTCAGTGCTGGAGACTCCTGCAAATCTTTTAAAAAATCCTAATAATACATTCCCCGCTTTAATAAATCAGCCCGGAACGAACCAATTTCTTCAAACGTATAAAGGATGAAATGTTTGATAATTTATTTTCTTTATTTTGCTTCATTTCTTGATACATTAAGCAAAAATAAACAAGGTTTAATGTTACAAATACAGGAATATTTACCCTTTTCATTCTTCGCTCGCATCACTAAGGTAAAATCTAATGTGGCATTTAAATGAAGGTTTCTCCGTATTGAATGAAGTCCTGCGAGAAAACTGAGGCCGAGTTCTCAATATTATTTTAACCTGCGAAGGTCGTGAATCCTGGGAGGCTTCAATGGGACGTTTCCATGAAATTAGTGGAAAATACACGATATTTCACATCGAGCTTAACCCTTCAGCCTCATAAAATATATGAAAGAAATAACCGTGTTGTATGTATCTCTATAAAACATATTGCACCGAGCTCGTGAATGAATGTTGGAGAAACGTCTTCCAAAATGATTCGTAATTCCTCCATACATTGTGCTGGAAATTCATCGTTCTAACTGCATATCTGATGGACACGTTAGGGCTGAAATTAATTATATTGCGCAAACATCGTTTCTTAGAATCATGAGATAATAATAATAATTGTATAATAATCTAAAACTATGCGGAAGCCAAGGAAGTTTAACTTAGAGGGTGGTAGATTAGTGGAACAGCCTCCCAGCAGAAGTGGTAGAGGGTAATACAGTGAGGGTATTAAATATGCACAGGATAGACATACGGCTCCTGAATCTAAGATAAGACCCAGAGAGCTCTCTGATTCACGGCGGCGTCTTCCTGGTCGGCTGATTTTTTTTGTGTGAATAAAATCTTGTGAACGGGATACGGCGTCTCTTTCCTGCACAGGAAACGCCTCATCATTAAGTGGCCACATCATCGAGCGTCAATGAGGACCAAGAATAATCAATTTTATTAAGTTTTGTTTGAATTATAATATTTAACAAAACGTGCAACTGGTTAACTGTTTTAGCATAATATATTATTATTTATTATTATTTATTATTAGAATTGTGTTATTATTATTATTATTATTATTTTTTTATTATTATTACTAATCTTTTATTTTTCAAATTATGAAGTCTATATATTATGTTATAGACCCTTTAACATAATAAATAGACCTTATAACATAATTTATAGGCTTTTGTGGCCTGTAGATGAATATTTACTTTATTCTTAAATGGGGAAATTGAGATGCTCTGTATCAGAAAAAACAGATTTGTTTTCCGGCGCTGCGATCACAACACTCAGTTCCGCTAATGATTGAGGAAAGCGTTGGTTCCATTTGTAACGCTCGCCTCTTTGGAACGGGAATGGTTAACGCATTTCTCGGAAACTAAAAGGGCTACATATAGAATCTATACCTACAGAGAGAAATGGAAGTATTGTAAGGTTTGGGTTCCGAGCCGCGAGGAAACCCCAATCCTATTACCCCCCCCCGCCGGCGGCTGATGCTCCGAATCCATCAGTGGACTTTCAGGGAGAGTCGACTCATTTGGTGCTTTTTATTCTCATTTTGTATGAGGAACCGAATGCCAGAACCGCAGGAAACAAAACATTTAACACAAGATTTCCCACCATCTTTCTTACTGCCCACAAATCCCTCTCCTGGGCCATTAAACCCGCAAACAAAAATACTTAACCTACACGCCGTCCCCATCTATTCTATACGAATAGCACACGAGTCCCCCGTACGCCTTCCCGGCCTTCTACATGGAGTCATATGAAGCCTGAACATATCTACAGAACCTCCACGTGATCACGCTAACACCTAATAAAACATGGAGCAAACACGTGAACACGTCTGCGCACGCACACACAAAATATCTCTAACAAGCCGTACTCTATTGTCACCCTCGCCATCATCTCAATAAAGGTTTATTTTTATCCCGCCGGCAGTTATTGAGCTCCATATCTTGAGGTTTTTTTTCTGTAACTACATTTTTTCAGAAATCTGACTCCAGCGCCGCGCTATAAATATTAACCGCCTTTGGTAACGCGACGCGCGCTCTAAAAGTACAAACAATGGGAATATCGTGATTGCAGCCTGGAAACGTTGTGACGACCGCAGGTTCCTGCTGTGCGCATGAGCTCAGAGCGCTCATTTCTCCGATCGCAATATTTGGATATTTTGTGTCTCTTCTAAACAAATTAAAAAAAATACGAGTAAAACTCCAGCGGGATTCCCGTCTCACGAAGCTTTGTGTTTCGGTTAAATTGAGATCAGAATTCCATTTTATTGTAACGCCATTTCTCTCCCGTTCAGCGCGGTCGCTTTATCTCCTTCTCGCCATCTCCCGATCTCCGGAATGTGATAAATTCATAATATTACCCTGTTGGTTATCATATTTTTTCCAGAATTTATATTAATAAATATATATTTTTATTGGTTTTCAGAATTTTGCGTTATTTTCATTTCCAGATAATCCTGGTGAATGAATTCCCGTCCCGCGCTTCCTTCCCTCGCTCCTCGCGTGAAATATTGTATCAGTATATAGAATACAGATGGCCGGCGGGTGTATAGGGTAGTGAGGAGTATCTCGCACATTGAATGAATAGAAGCTTTGATCATTGTAGCCAATACAGTGAGGACGTAGAAGACCTAAACTGTGTTAACTTTACTAAAAATGGACAGATTACCCCAAAAAAACTTTACAATAATGGAACGCAGCATTTTCTTATTGCCGTCATTGTAACGGGCTGTCGGACCCTCGATCTGCGTCGTCCGCTTGGCCCGCTCTTTTTTTCTATTGTATTATGCTTGGCCGTCGACGCTGAGCAGTTGGGAGCGAAAACGTTTCCTGCCATGTCTAGAATTTTGGACGCAGGTCACTGGAACGATCCAAACTGTCTGTTAATTTGGTGATGATTCTGCAGCTGAGAAAATAACGGAAAAGCTTCCACAACTTGGATAGAAAATGATTTATTAAACCATGCAAGTCCTAAAGAAAAAAAATGGCGGGTTTGTCAGATTGTTACGTTTTGTGCCGCTTGTTATATCCTGGTTGCCCCTTGTACAGCGCTGTGGAATATGATGGTGATTAAAAAAATCAATAAATAATCATAGAAATTGACAAGCAGAATATATATTTAACAGACAGAGAGATTTGAACTTGCAGGGGACGCTCTGGATTTTCTGCGCCCCCCCAAAAAATGATCTGCCCTGCAAAAACAAAAAATGGTGAATCAACAGAACAGGGGGCTTGCCTAAGATCCCACCCTCGCCCCCAATCTGAATGGATAAGGATTGTGTCTTAATGTGATTAGAATTCATTTGCAGGGACTCCGTATCCCCCAAAAGAGGGCCAAACAAACTTAAAATACAGTGAACGTGACCTTTAGTTGTTGGCGTCTCCTTTTCATCCTCCACCTGGCTGCCTCGTCTGAAAGCAGGAAGTTCCAACAGGAAGCATACTTAGGTACACTTCCTGTATTTAAAGGAGTGAGTACTGTGTAGGAATACCCTGACTGCTTTTAGGTAATATATATATAATATTACGTATATATTAATTATAATTAATTATTCCCCCTCCCTTAGGTTTAAGTCCTTAGACGTTGGGCAGCGCAAGCTTTATGGACAGCTGTGGTGTCGCCTGATGACATCACCTACGCTTATATTTTAATTTTCATTTTTCTCTTTTTTATTTAATACTTGAATAAATGCGCAGGTTTTTTTTTAATAAGCATTTCAAAGACCGTTTAATCCAGAGAACCTACTTCAATAAACCCGACTATCCTCTCCCACTTCTAGCCGAGCTCTGGGGATTATCTTCACTCGTGAGCTCTGATTTCATCTCATATTTAGATATCTTAACATCGCCCGGGCGCTCTCTCGCGCAGGCAGTTCATATAAAGCGATGTTAGATATCCTAAAAAATGATGTCTCTAACGTGACACCAAACACATTCTGTCGGTAAAATCACCGTGGTGGTTATGGGTTCATTTTTCCTTGCATTCCATCATAACAATAATTGTTATTTTTATGTCCCTGATATCGGGGTTATTCACTTAAGAAGAAGCTTTAACTCCAAATCTCATCATTCTCTGTTGGGTGTTAAATGGAGGAATTTAAAATGATTTTATTACATTTTTTTTTTAACACTGGAATATTTCTGAAGATTCATGCAAATTTCCTTACAATGGATTTCAGTTCCAGCAGGAAATAAATTTTAAAGACAATAAAATGTCCTTATCAGATTTTTCTTGTAATACGAGAATTGGATATCAGACATATGGCAAGTAGAAGAAACTTTATCATTTAATATTTAAATCAAACAAAATTTCATACAGCTTAAGTGAAATGTCCGATGGTTATTTTATACAAATTACTATAATCTAAAGTAAATTTTGGGTCATCTGAAACTTAAAGAAAATGAGAAGTTTTAACGATAAATCAGTATTTTCCTCTTTAATTATTTTAAAGGGCGGTGACTTCGCCTCGCAGCCAATAGTAATGTTGATGAATCTAAAATTTTTGAAACGTTACAAAAGGAACCAACGGAAAGGAGATGGAAACAGGTTTTTTATGCTGTGGGTTTTCCCCGGACACCTTCTGTGCGTTCTGCGCCTATTACTGGATCCTTTCTATGTTCCTTCCAAGTGCTGGTGGCTCCCAGTAGACAGTCTGTGTATAAACCGCGTGTAAATAATATTTCAGGACATGGGGAAATGTATTAACCCCGTGATGTGGGTATTTTGAGCTGGAGGGCAGCTAAACAGCCCCAAATTACACACAGGCTTCCCCCGAAACGTCCAAAATCCCTAAAAAACCCATACATGTTATGTTTTTCTAATAATATATTTTGTGGTATTTTGGTCAACTGAACAAGTTCCATAGAAAAATAGTACAAAAAATATGGGGTTTTTTCCTCCAAATATTTTTATTATTTTAATGTATTATTCAAATTAAAGTTGGACTTTACATAAAAAACATTAAATGTCTACATTTCTGGTACTAAATGATATAAAAAATAATACAATATTTAACTTGTGCTTCTGCACAAAAATAATGGTTAAAGAAACGATAATAATGAATTGAATAAAATTAAGTAATGAATTTAATGAAGTGATTAAATAACGTAATAATAATAATAATAATAATAGCCTCAGTAAAGAAGGGGTTAAGCCGCGCTGGGTTCGGGGAGCAGAGCTTACACTCAGCGTTTACACGGCTCATTCGAGGAGCGTAATAATGTTTCTCTGCCTCTTGTATCAGAAGATTGCTCGGCGTTTGGAGGAAATGCGTCGGAATTGGGTTTTTGTAACGTTTTGAGATTGTTTTTCGAGGACGGCTGTTTGTTGCGTTGGACGCTCAGACTCGTTGTTTCTGAAGACGCTTCGTTGGCTGCCGGATTTCCCCTGAGCTGTTGAGCTGGAAGTGGCTCTAGGCTGGATTCACGCAGAGGTCAGACGTGAAATCTCACTTTAGTTGATGATCGCTTGATAAAGGGAGCCAAGGATTGTATAGAAATATAAGTTTTCCTCCAGTAGAAGCCGCCGTCACTCCGAGAATCCCTTCCGTCCATAGCGGCTAGCAATTTATTCCTCTAGATTGTCAGCTTGCGTGCCGAGCCCTCTTTACGTAACGGTTTGTGCTTCAGTTCCACTTTTATCAGATCTTTGATAAATAATCACATATCACATTTTGCCATCCGAAGCTCTATTTATATTTGGCGAAGGCAAACCGTGGACCAATAGGCAAGTCCTGGCCGGCATCTGTATAATTGTTATGTTATATACTATCTGTTATGTCCCGTCTACCCATCGTACAGCGCTATGGAATATGATGGTGCTATATAATATAAATAAAAATAATAATATTCTGTCCTCTTATGGAGACGTGAAGAATTATTTTCCCCTTTTAAGAACATTTTTAAAAGTTTTTTGTTTTATAGATTCCGTATAGATTGATACATTTTGGAATATCTTGGATTCGTTGACCTCTTTTTTCCTACCTCCTATTGTCACAATGTTACAAAGTTTAAGCCAAAAATGATCCAAAAACCACATTGTTGCTTCGGTTCAGCCGGAGGTAAAAAGATGAACGGAAGGTCAGAGTTCTGATGAATCTCTTCCTTATCAGCAAATCTCAGCCGGAAATGAAACAAAATCTACTCATCTGACCGCCGGCGATATTTATTAACTAATTAACGGCCCAAAAAGTTGTTGTTTTTGAATTTATTAAATCCACATTTGACTCAAATGCTTCGTTCGTCAAGAACCGGAACGTAAAACGTGGAGCGGCGCAAAACAAAACCTGGAACTGAACGCGATAGGAGCCGCGGTGTCGGGGGGGCCCTTTGTTTTGCCGGATTGTGGCCCCCATCGCAGAAGCTCAGAGATTTGCGGTTGTTTTTCTTCTGCCGCCGGCCGTCGCCGATCTTATCGCCGCTGAGTCTTTTCTGCGCCCGCACTTTCCACCCCGAACTCGCGTCTTCCTAGTAAAGGAAATTAAAATAAGATTTCAGATTTTCAGATTCCTTTATATCTTGAAGTGCAAAAGGTTCGCGGTTAAATTAAAATAACGATCGCTCGAGAGATTCAGACGGTTTCAGAAACAAACGCTCCCACAAAGGGGACTTATTATTTTTTTGTTAGAAATGCAAGAATTTAAGATCATAGATTCTAAAGAAAAGGTAAATCTCAAAGATATGCCATTTACTGCGACGCGGAGAAGCTTTAAATCATTTAATCAGGTCAAACAAATGTAATAAATGAAAAATGTAATGTACTATATGTCATATACCTCGCTACCACTTCTGCTGGGAGGCTGCTCCGTGTATCCACTACCCCCTCGGGAGAGAAATACATTGCAACACCACATCTAAGCCTCTGACTTTCTTTTTACTTTATGATATTATTGTCGCCCCCCAATAGCATTATCTTAGTTTTTTATCAGTAAATACCCCCTTTTACAACAACGAGAATTAGTTTTATAAAATGTATTTTCTAATTATTATTGCATTGTACGGCGCTACGGAATATGATGGCGCTGCATAAAACAGTCAAAAATAATAATAATTGTGATTATTTGAGGACCCAGAGAGTCCAGAGGGTTAAATGATTTGATCCTTTTAGATTTTCTGGAAATTTGTCAGAATTTGGAAAGTTTTGACATTCGAAATTCAGACACTAAAAAGATGAAAGCGAGGAGGCCGGGGGAGGGGAGGCCCGGAGGGGGGGGGGTTGACTAATAAAGAATTCCGCTCACAAATTTACAAAAAAATGGATAGATAATAAACCGGCGGCGAGCCGGAGCCGAATCACAGAGTGGTCATTTTAAAATATAACAATTTCTTTGATTTAAAGTAAATCACCTTTAAATGGCGTTCCGGGGCCATTAGCGCGGCGTTTCGGGGGAGCCGTATTATTACGGCGCGACGCGTGTCATGTAAATGGACATTTTTACATTTCCTGTCAGAACGCCGGACGCATCTCCAGCAATTTTCCTTCATTTAACTGGAAGGAGACTTTTTCTCGGCTTAAATCACAAACCTCGGCATCGCTTTTTTCTTTTTCTAATGCATTTAAATGGATTTACCCTTTAAAAGTCAAAAGGGGTTGGTTTTTTTTCCTTGAAAATACTTTGTATCCTCTCGTCCTGGAATGCAAAGGGTTACGGGCAACCCGCCGGCCAATGAAAGTTTATTATCAGGTTTTAAGAGTTTATTAAATACCGTATTGTGCTGCGCGGTCACCCTCTGCTTTTTTGGGTCATTATGACAATTTCTGCTTTAATAAATATATATATTTCTTACTTTTTGTAATACATGCGCAAGAACAGAAATTTCAAGGTTTCAGTTTTTCCCACAGGATTATTTTGTACGAAGATAAAAAATATCATTTATTAAGTATAATCGTTATATAAAGAAAAGAAGTTCAATTCTCCTCAACGAATAAATACATTTTTTTATAAATATTTTGCTCCCTGTCTAAATATCCTCCAAGTATTTTCTCTCCATGGATCTTTTCCTGTGTTTTAGCTCATATACCATTCTATTATCATACTGCCTGTGGGGAACAATAGAATGACTCAGTCTTAATCACCTAGTCGGACTCTCTGACTAATGGAAGTCTATGGAGGAACGGACTTCCTTAGCATCGCCATAAAGCATCAGCTCGGTGTGGGGTTTGAGCTGGGAAAGTCACCCAAAATATCACATGACTGACAGTGACGGCGGCTCCAGATCTGCAGATAAAGGGGGTTTTTATAGAAAATAAATTCTATATAAATTGGGAAATTCCCTGAATGCCATTTGAAATGTTCTGAATTGGCAAACTTGCCCTATGAGCTAACAATCATCACAAGCGGCACACATGTAATTTTACCTGAGCACGGGGGCCACAGTCGCTCCACCTGAGCATAAGCAGGGTTATTCCTGTAATAAGCTGCTTCATGAAATTACGCCCAATGCCTTTTTCATCCATTCGCGTGTTTAATAAATAATGCATTTATGCGTCACGTTCTCCGTGTAAATTTACTGAAAAGGATGAGATTTTGAAGCCGTTTAATGAATACTTTGCTTCTCTAATTAACGGCATTCCTGTTGGAATACGGAAAATAAGCAATTTGCTAAAAATAAATTAAAAACTAATAACAAAGTCTCAAAACAGCTTTATTTATGGGTAAGAGCCAAGCCTGCGCGACGTCATGCTGCTCGTGGGGAATGCTGGTGGTGATTAACAGGAGAGAATTATACAAGAAGTTAATGTATAAATAATAGTTAATATCATCATTTTTACAACAATACCTGCTGAAAAAACAATGAAGCCGCGCATGTTTCACGTTCGCTGAGCCATTTATAACGGAGACTCCTAAAGACGCTCATGTCTGGTGTATAAACTTCGTGTTTGGGGGAGATAATGATAAATATCAGAGTATAATTAATGCTGCATGGAACTTTTTCAGATTGTTTTGCTATATAATTGAATTTTTAGGCCTCAGATTGAGCCGTTTGGAGCCGCCGAGCCGAGGCAGCCCTCAGGTGAGAGAGAGATTCAGGAACTGAGGTGTTTTGGGATCCGTCGGCTGACTTGGACTCGATAGTTTGGCAGAAGATAAAATATTTCCTCATTAAGGAAATTTATCAGCAAGATACTAGATTTGTGCAAATGGGTCAAAAACCCAAAAACATTCGGCCGATTCGTTCCCTGGCCATTCGATTTGGGCGGAAATTCGGGGGGGGCAAATAACACGCTCACTCGCTCTCTTACACTCTCACTCGCTCTCTTACACTCTCACTCGCTCTCTCAATGCTTCCCTACCTTCTCTGTCCACCACGTCCGCTTCCGCATCTCCCCCAATAGGAAGAACGTGAGAGGAAGTCACCGCAAACGCCGCCATATTGCCCTCAGTTGACCTTTTCTATGATCAGGGAAAGGACGTCACCAAAAGTGCAGCCATTTTGGCAGAGATGCAGACGAAGAAAGAAGATAGTAGATTGAAGATAGAAGAGAAGGTAGGGAAACATTTATAGAGTGTGAGTGTGAGTGAATGTGGACCCATGGGGGGTCCGGCCTCGTTTTCTGGGCTTTGTACGAATAGCCGAATTTACTAAAATCCGAATGCACGCATCGGCAAGATACTCCACGGTGTGTTATACGGGGGGGGTTTATATCTAAAATGTATCCATCACAGACTAATCACACGGAACGCGAGCCGGAGACTCTCTAAGCGTAAAATAGTGGATTATTTTTTAAAAATTGCTATTATTTTTTTTGATAAAGGTAAAATCCTAGTGTTTTTCATACAGTTGGCCCTTGAAGGGGGGGGGGGAATCTGAACCTCGCGACGGCCAGGAGACGCCTTCTTTGCTTCGTCTTTCTTTTGGAGGTTAAATCATGAATGGACTTGCTGTTTTCATTTCTAACATTAAATTTAAATGTTTCCAAAATTGTCAAGCTATGGAAGACAAGGTAACGACGGGAAAAAAATTATTATTATTATTATTATTATTGACCTAAAATATAAGGTAGGAAGGAAGGCTATGAAGAAGGCTATAAAATGCAGGCCAAAAATTCCGTTAATAGTCGTATTATCCACATTCCAAGGTTTAATACTGGAATATGGATAATAATTCTAATTATAATGTTTTTTTTCCTGTTTTTTTGTTACCAATTTTTGGGATTTAGTTTCCTTCTTTATTTCTATAAATGACAACAAAGTAATCTCAGAAAGTGGGATAATTTGTGATTAATGTTTAAAAATAATAAATCTGTGATGAACTATGTAAAAATAAAAAGATAGTAAACATAGTAACCGTCGAGGATTAAGGGTCTTCGTTAAAGAGACCCCTCTGATACGGAGATTTCTGCTCCTGGTTTCCTCTTTTGTCTCGGGGGTTAAAGAGCCGGACAATGGGCGTCCTGCGAATTACTGTATATTTACAACGCCGTTTCCTATTGCTTTTCACTTAAAATCGAGACGCTAAATGTCAGACTCATTAGCGAATTCTAACGTCTGTGATATCACCTTTTGTTTGGGATTTCTGAGCCGCCGGGCCAAAAATAATATTCGTAAACTGCTGAAAAAGGAATCCTTTTATGGGACAAACCCGCTGCTTTTGTGTGGAAAACAAAGAGGGGCGGCTCTGTTTCTGCGAACCGACCGGTATTCTCAGCTGATTCTGAAAGATAACGGCCTATAAAATGAAACAGCTGTGTAGATTTTAGCGTCGATAGGAGGGGGGGAGCGCGGCCGGAGTCTGACGATAATATTAGTTTAACTTTATTTTCTGGGGGTCGTTCTTGTTTCGGGACTCGGCCCATCTTTTTATTAATAATCCCGATAAACCCTACTGAGGCCCAATGCGTTCGGAGGATTTACGGCTCACGTCGAACAGATGGGGATGACTTTCGTGATTCCCTCGTACCATCCGGTCGATGTTGGGAAAGTCAAGATGGAGAAAAGATGAGCTGAAAGTAAGCCAGAGACCAACTCAAGATGGACGCCAACCAAGTCCGTCTTCCAAGCTGGAAGGAGGTCAAGATGACCATCTATCAGTTGGCTGACGAGTTCCTTACCACCAGTTTTGGCTTTGGCTGTAGGTCTTGGTCCGCCATGACCTCTCTGCTCAGTCCTATTACTGTCATTAGTGTTAGTATTAGTGCCGGTATGGCCCCCGATGTTCTGTGTCTTATGTATCAGTCCATGATTATTCCATGTATTTTAGTTTCGATGGCTACACCTTTATCAAAGGAGATACTTCAAGATCTTTGTATGTCCTGCGCCCGATGTGTAGTGAATATTAATCAGTGACGGACTATTGGTACCAATTACTTTCTGACAAAAGGTAAGAGATGGAAAAGGAATGTTCTGAAAATCCCACTTCCTGAGCCCATTATATATATTTTTATATATATATATTTTTATTTTTTTTTGCTCGTTTAATGGAAGACTAGTATATATTTTTTTTAGTATGTATAAAAATATTCATTTCATTAAACGCCTCTCATTGTATGCGCGTGGATAGGATTTGGCAGCAGGTAAGACGCGTTTAGCCGTTTTCCCTCTTCCTATTGTGGATATGTACTGAAATCAGCAGTTTTTAAAGTTTTTTTGGACAGGACGCACGGTAAATACGAGCCGAAAAACAAGTTCCAGGAGTTCTAAATAAAGCTGGCGACTCGTGCGGCCGGGTACATCGGCATTTTACTGACGCCAAAAACAGAGACTAACGGCAGCTAAAAAACCCAAATTCATCAACATCTATGATCCAAACTCAGCGGGTTTACAGAAAATATCAGGTGAAACGCACTCGGGAACTGACATTAACCTTAAATAAAGAGCAGGAAATTACAATATTATGGGAAGATATTCAAGGTAAACGTCCACAAAAAATGGATCAGTTTTACAAGTTTGTTTTAAAAAGTTTTACCAAAAAAGGGCTATTGCGACATTGATTGTTGGAGAGATAATCAGGGAATGGTACATAAAACCAACATTCACCCATCGAAGAATGAAATGGTTAAACCCAGATTGGACAATCGTGCTGCTGAGTGAAGGGTTAATTCAACATGGAAGCAGAGATTTAACGCGTTACAGAGAGGGATAAAAGTCATGGTTCCTCAGACCTCAAACCTTAATCAGTCGTCGGCCCCGTCTTAGATTCAGGAGCCGTATGTCTATCCCATGCATGTTTAATAACCTCACTTTATTACCCTCTACCACCTCTGCTGGGAGGCTGTTCCACTTGTCTACCACCCTCTCAGTAGATGGAAGATTTGGCTCAGGTTATTCCCTCGTGAGTAGAGCTCTAAGACGTTCTCGCTCCATGGTGGACCCAATACCCTTTCCAAGAAGGGACCTCCAAGCCTTTTGAACTTCCTTAAAACTGTATTAAAAAAGTATGGTCTGGGGAATATTTGTCCGGATTTCACATTATTTGAGATTCCAAGGTGGAAATTACCCGCTAAATATTACATCTCCGGGGCTTTGGGAGGATATGGAAGCCATCTTTTGCGTAACATTATTTGAAGTCATTGACCATTTAATAATAATGACAGAATAACACTCATTAAACCTTCATCGTCTCCGAGCTCACATCTGGCTCGTTTTGCGGCTGAATTGGATGTTCCTGTTAATTAATCTTCAAAATTCTATGAAAAGGAACATTATGGCAAAAAAAAAAAATAATAATGTATGGCTGATTAAAAACACGAAGACATAAAATAAAGATTTTTTTCTTTAGATCAAAAGTTTCCACTTCTAGATTTGTGGATAATTAATGATGTCGTACGGAGCGCATCAAACATCGACGAGGCACAGAAGAAGCACATTTATTAGATTTAAGTCAGTGGTGGTTGTGAGTCTGAGTTACGTTTGTGGGGGAGAATAAATTACATTACAATTGTTAATTGGCTAAACGTGGATTACAGTGAAGAGAAGACTGCATATGATTAGAATGCGAAAGACATCTGCGGGGCTCCTCTGCCGTATAGCAGCCGTTAGAGATATAAATATATATATATTTTTTCTATCTAATGGAAAATTCTGATTTTCTTTGTTGATAATCTCTTTTTACGACTTGATGATCCACACCTGCGATGCAAGTGGGACTTTTGCGTTAATGAAATTATCAAATCCTAATGCATAAAAGATTTCTTACCTGCGTGCTCCGGGTTTCATTTTTCTATTTTTTTTTTTAATTTATTTTTTACCTAGAAGAATAATTTAATCCTTGAAATAAAAAATCATGAAGGCAGGAACAGATTCATTCGAGACTATTGGGATATATCTACAGTAGTTACATTAATAATAATAATATTAATAATAATTTATTGTTGTTATTATTATTATTATTATTACATCCTGGATTGGCTTACATTAATATTTTGTATTTTTTTTTAGTTTAAATAAATAAAATTAAAATATAAATAAAATGATCTTCTTGATATAGGATGTTTTATGACATCCCCAGGATAAGGGGCCTCTGCAATGGTGGAGATTTTCTGCTGAAAATTCTTGAAGATGGTGCGGTGAGTATCATACATGTTAAGGAAACAAACAAAAAAAAATGAACAAAAAGTAAAAAAAAATATTAAAAATAAAACCAGTGTTATAGTGCGTTATAGTGCGGAATGAATCCCCCTCCAAAACACAAAAAAAACATAAATTATGTTCATCAATTTGTTTCTAAAATTAAGCATTTGTTTAGCAAAGGGAACCCATCCTGCAAAAAAAAAAAAAAAATTAAGCAAAATTTAAAAATTGTGAATGTTTTAAAAACATTTTTACCCCCTGTATATATATATATATGACATATATGTCAGTGTTTTGCACACCAGTTTCAGCTGCTTCCATCACTGGAAGGAATCCTCCGGATAAAAAGAGTCCCTTTAAATATTTCCAGCTATCCGGATATAAAATAAAAGATATAATAAAAAAAAAAAATTTTAGCTCCAGAAACTTTGTTTCTCCAACTGAATCATTTTTCAAAATAAATGAAGACGTTAATTAAATGTGCATATAAAATTACATCTCTTGAAAGGATCATCTCTCATTTATTTAGCATTTTTCTTATTTTAATTAAAATAATCGTAATAATAATGTTAAAATTAAGCTCATTAGTAAAGCGTTGGAAGGATTTCAGACAAACTCATATATTTTGTTGAAATAACTATTTCCTGTTGATCATTTTGATGTTGATTGATGGTTTCTTGTTATGAATTCACGTTTATTAAGATCCGGAGATCCCGTGATCGGTAGTTTGAGTTACTTTGTTGCCGAAGTTTCTCGTCACATTGATTCTCGCCGATCCCCGCGGCCTCGCTGTCACCGCACGCTGAGCGATGGCTCTTCAATAAAATGATGATTAATGTCAATTTTTGAAATTTCCTTGGTTTTCGCTCCGATGTCAATATATTTTATTGCTTTTTAAGACTAAGAATCACACTGAAATATAATGAGATGCACTTAAATTAGAAATGTTTTAGAAAATGTATGTAGGCCAAAAAATACTGGGGCAAAAACCCCCCCCCCCCCCCCCCCCCCCCGCCTAAACAGCTTTCAGAAGGTGATCTCTCTCTAGTTTTTGTGTATATATAACATGACTACCTGTACTGGAGCCACATCGCTCAACATAGAAACCACAACCCGCCAGCACATCGGCCCCGTTCGGCCCATCTACTCCTGCTGTAAAGACTCAAACCTTAATCAGTCGTTGGTCTCGTCTTAGATTCAGGAGCCGTATGTCTATCCCATGCATGTTTAACACCCTCACTGTATTACCCTCTACCACCTCTGCTGGGAGGCTGTTCCACTTATCTACGCCATGTTCAATGAAGCAAAACTTTCTTACATTGAATTTAAGCCTCTTGTGGTTGTAAGGGGGGCATAATTATCTAGAGCACTGAAGGCCACCTTAAGTTTTAGTTTAAAGGCCAATCTATCGAGAAAAGAGAAGGGAGAGGAGGGGAGAGGAGGGGAGAGGAGGGGGTGATGATACTGATGCGGAGGAGGGGCTGGTAACAGACGGGGGGGGGGTGTATAATCAATCTGTTTCCCCTTTTTTACATTATATTGGTTTGCTCTCCCCGGTGGTCCGAAGCTGTGTCTCTGATTTGTGGGGTCTTCATTGGCCGATCCATTAACGTGGAGACTCTCTGTCCGTTTTGCACCTCGGTCTTCGGTACGCATTTCACTTTCATTTACAAACTGAGACTTTTCCTGTAATTTATGTAACATTTTGCGTTTCCCTTGTTCTGAGAAATGGTATAAAATCTCATGTTTCTGCTCGAACGATAATCTCCTCCAACGTAATATTAATATTGAGAGTTAGTAAATGTGGCCCAGCGGGGATCTCTGCGGGGGCCTCGGTAATAACATCTTCTGGGTGAGGTTCATTTCTTCTTGTATTTATTTACAGGCCTCGGATATAAATAATCTGCTATAACAGCATAAATTGTGTTTTTTTCTACAAATTCAGTGTCCTTGGGTAAATATCTTATGTTCTTTCTTTGAATTTTCCCGTCCAACGGGTAAAAGGTAAACTCACCCAGACATTTTCCCCCTGGAGGCTCCTTAAACTGTGGGTGAGAACAAAGTGTTGAATTTGACGGTAATTAATTGCCCCAACTGCCCTAGATCTGTGGGCACTGGCGTAACTAAAGAGGGTTACAGCTGCAACGGGTCCTGTGTCTCTAGGAGGTCCGGGGGGATCCCTGCGACCCCTTATTCCTGTCCCGCACCGGTCCAGGTCAGAAGGATCTGGCACGGGGAGACAAGAACGTCATAGGGTCATGCTATGTCATGTGACCCCCTCTGTGAAACCTAGGCTGCCTGCACAGTGTGTAAAGATGGCACAAACAGGCTGTTTGGGGTAAAAGCCATTCATAAGCTATTTAGGGCAAATGTGGCACTGTGGGACATGTTGCTTGGGGAAGTTGGTGGGGGGCTTTGGGCAATTTTCGCCCCAGGGCTCTGTGGTTTCTAGTAACGCCCCTGTCCGTGGGGCTATAATACCCCGTGTATAAAATGAATGCCGGGATACAGAGGTTAGCGCTAATTTCCCGTGATTTGTACATATTCATGTCCGCGACATGCGACCCGCTGCAAGACGAGGTGGCAAACCTTTTACTTCATCGCAGGTTTATCCGATATTCCGCTGATAAGTACGTTGTTAATCTTGATAATTAACAATATAACAAAGGAAAGCTTCCCTTTACGTTTCCGGAAGGGTTACAGAGGTTCGGCTCTCCATCTCATGAATTCTGCAAATCAGGCTACGTGAAGCTGAACTTTAACACAGCGAAGACTGATTTATTCGGGGCGCCGGGTTCAGGCCTTTCGCAGGTCTACCTTTTTTTTTTATTAAATTGGATAAATGAACACGGATTCAGCAAATTACTGATCCGTGCATAAATATCGTCCAAATACGAGATTCCTGAAATAACATCGATGAGACAAACTCGAGAATAAAAAAAGAAACAATTAGATGATTTCTCCGAGGAACCCAAGTGTGAAAACGAAAACGCGTCGGGCAAATGGCCTTTTGTCCCTACTCTGAAATTCTCTATTTTTAACTCTAATTACAGCTTTTATCTTAGAAATGGGGCCGTCTATTGTCATAATAAACAAGCTTTTGTTCCTTGGATTGTGAAATTGTTTATACCGGGGAAGAGTTTCCATGAAATTCTATTAATACAGCAATCTACTATCTCATTAACGCCTAATTTAAATTATTTTGTGTCAAAGCAAATAGGCTTTTGATGCCGGAAAGTATTATGGATTGTTTGCTATTTGTGTTTAAAACATGCAAAAACTGAGAATAAAAAGCAGAAATTGCCCCAAAAAACAAACGGACGTGCAAAAACGTACTGGTCTGCGTTTTATTTTGATTTTCTATGACAAATTACCAGATTCAAACTGGATGAAGGATCGGGGATAATGAATTATTGTGAATGTTTCCTACAGGGATGGATCATAAAATAACAGCTATTAAAAATATACAAAAAGAGCAAGATTAGTAAAAAAAAACGTGAAATGTGGTGCAGTGGGCGGGGGGGCGTAATGTGATGTCAACGATTCATATGAAGCGTGTGTGACATCATCAATGAACGTAATGTACTGTTTTGTGTTTTTTTTTTACATTAATTCCATTTTTATTACTCTAGGGTACAAAAAAAGAGGGGCCCTTCCTGTATGAATACTCCGGGCCCCCAGATCCCTAATCTTGATCTCTACATCGTGCAGAAATGTACAACCCGCCTATTCCAATCCATCTCCTTTTTGGCGTTTTGAAGACGTGAGAAGCGGCGATCGGCTTTCCCAGCGATTTCATTCACTGCGGAAAAAAAAAAGCCTTTATTATTTATTGGTAATTCGCTTTATTGGATCGTCTCACCGTTTTCAAGGGCCGAGGAGCAATTTGCAAGTAAAATCCGACTCCTGGGATTGGCTACAAATATCCAAATGTTTATTTTCGGAACAATTACGGACAGAAGCGAAAGCAGAATATCCAGGGCTTTACCGCATTGACATAAATAAAAACAGGGAGAAAGTGTGAGAAATCGACGGAATGCGGGGGAAAAAACTGCCGGATTACGTTAAATAATATATATAACGCTACGGAACGGATGAAATGCTTTATATACGGGATTTTTATCAATTTAACTGCCTGATGAAGCCCTTTCTCCGCCTCCCACTGATGTTCTTTCAGAGAATGTAGGAAATCGGATCATTCCGGAAGATTCCGTTACCGGGGAAGACAAAGCGTTATGAATACAGCTCCAGATTTTATTGAGAACGTCATTAGCGCCCCCAATAATCCCCCCACTCAGCGCTAACCTGGTTACTCGGTGGGCGAAGAAGCCCCCCAAGGAACTGCGGGATCTCCGCTTCCAGCGTGACCTTTAATATCATGGAGGATACCTGAAGAAGGTGTAATTACAGCTAATTTCCGCGGAATGGGATTTCATTTGTAATATTTCTGGAAGTTCTAATGGTCGGCCGTAAAAAAGACATTTTGTTCTTTAAACAAACGGCGATTATAAAACCCGTCTGGCAATAACTCTGCCCACTCGTTCCGTATAAAGTTATACCGCCGCGCGGGGAGGAATATTCATTTTTACAGCGCGCGGGTTTTTTTTATACGCACATTAATTTATTTTAACTGTTTTTATGTTAAGATGAACATGCAAGAAATGAATATTTCGACTTACATCGAACGGGGGAGTTCGGAAAGGTTCTGGGATAAAAGAACCCATCGCTGGCAGTATGATAATTGGTCTTTTTTTTAAAAAAAAAATTATATTTTTGATTTCTCTAAATTACTGCGACTCAGGGGGAATAATGAAGGATTTTTAAAGAAACGCATCACATATTTTCAAAAGAATATTTCATATTTTTGTAGCAGTGGCGTCTCCAGCTTTAATATTTAGGCAGGGACCAAAGTAGGGGGGCGATTATAAAACACTACAAATACAGAAAATACAGATTTCAATTCTGTGACCAGGACTGTCAGAGATGGCAGAGATGGCAGTGGGACATATTCACGTAAACTCACACCCTGAGCAAGCACCCCGGGGGGGTCACCATCCGGAGGGGATACATTCTCAGTCTGTGTAACATAATGACGGCCGGAATTAAAGGCAAATAATAGATTCCAGAGTCTTTCAAACAATTCTACCGGTTTTAGGAAGCCTTGGGCGTAGAGCTCTTCACGTCTCATTTAAACCACCAGTTGCATATGTTTTTTAGGTCCGTAGATCCTTTTTTTCTTAGGCATTTCCACCCTTTTTGGGAAAATTCCAAGGCAGTTTATGAACAATGAGGTTCCAAAACCCCATTTTCAGACAACCCAACCCTAGTATCCTGATCTTCTCGAGCTATATGTGCGGATTAAAAACAAACCAATCCCATTCCTGGGATCAAAAATACCCTTATTATAACCCCACCCTAAAACATAACTTTTATTAACATGTTTGTTAAAAGCTATAACCAAAAAAAGATTTTAAAAACACCGGCGTCACCAGTCCTACCATGAAAGGTATTCGTCACTGTGACACGAGGGCATCTGCCCACAGCCGTGTAACACTGATAATATTACATCATATATACTGCTGATGGCTGCAGTCCTAACAACAGAAATCATTTATGACCAGCGACACAGAATAAGAATTACAATGGGTAGGAGATCTAGTAATAGGAGTGGTTCCGAGTGGAAAAGAACATCAATGATTGGTGAGAATAACTGTCAGTCAATTTCTTTGACTGCTCACCTTTGGGAATTGGAGAGAAGCGCTGCCCATCATGTATATGGAATTCTATTGGACTATGTGAGTGATGTCATGCTTAGTTACCTTTCAAGCAATTGGCTGGGTCTGGCAACACATCTAATACATCGGTAACCATTGGATATGATTGTTCCCTCCCCGAATCCGTGATGTCATTAACAAAGGAGATATAAGGCCGAATAGTCTCCATTTTGGAAGCCATTAGCCCAGACCTCTGATGAAGCTCTGAGGAGCGAAACATGTCGGGGGGGGCTATTCGTCTGAGTTTTTAATAAGTCTGTGTCGCTGGTCATAAATTATTTCTGTTGTTAGGACTGCAGCCATCAGCAGTATATATGATGTAATATTATCAGTGTTACACGGCTGTGGGCAGATGCCCTCGTGTCACAGCGACGAATGCCTTTCATGGTAGGACTGGTGACGCCGGTGTTTTTAAAAATCTTTTTTTGGTTATAGCTTTTAACAAACATATTAATAAAAGTTATGTTTTAGGGTGGGGTTATAATAAGGGTATTTTTGATCCCAGGAATGGGATTGGTTTGTTTTTGGTTGTAACTTGCCCTTGTCCCCGCTGGGGCATTATTTTGGAATTATATGTGTGGATTCCATCCTTCCCAAACATCCTCCAAGATCCATTAGATGATACTCATCCGGTGATTTGTTCCGGTAATCTTCACCCTGATCGTACGGTTATTATTGGGTCATCTTATGGCAACAATTTGCTTTCAACGTCAACTGTCCACCTTCTTTAAGTATTACATCATCGAGTTACCAAAACAAATCATCAAACAGCCTGGGAATTGCTGGCTGGTGTTTGGACCAGAACCTGGACGTTGTATGAGCCGGCGTACAGCCCAATGCTAATTTCCTTTCACGTTCTATCGATATGGGTAATTCGTAGAAGACAATTAACGTTTATCGGCCAATTTGTTTGTTGAATATTGCCCAGTTGGGAACCATATCCTAACTTTCCAAGTACCTCCAGGTATTTATCTTCAGAGACCTCAGACCTCATGATATTTGGCAAAGGTTTTGCACCTTGCTGGGAGCTCGTCTATACTACCTCCTACCACTTCTGCTGGGAGGCTGTTCCACCTACTATTCGCTTTATAACACAATAGCCACGTCTTTATACAAGGTTCCTCTACTGATTTGTAACTCATAAAATCTGATATAGAATCAACGGCAATATTTGAACTATTTTAACATTTTGCTGTAAAATGTGCCCGGCGGGTAGTAATTAATTAGTCAAAGCCGAGTATTCACCTGGTTCTTGGTTCACAGCCCCCACCGCAAAAAAAAAATATATGTACAATTAACATTCAGAGAAAAAAAAACCCAAAACATTTGCATAAAATGAAAAGTGGTCTAATTTTCTCCACTGGATAAAGAGAATATAAAAAAAAGTATAATTCTCCGACAAAAGTGTATGAACTCTGCAACCGACGACTGCAAAGTAATAATAACAGGGAATAAGAACAACGCGGACACCCTGAGGTTCATACATATAAAATATAATTGGCCTGCGCTCCGTCCTCCGGGGGGCTCTGAACACAGAGCGAAATAAATTATAGCTCAGATTATTTAGGGAAAATGATAAAACAGAAGCTCGTAAGTAAATATAAAAGAGAAACATCTCACTCTCTTTGCAACCTGCGGCTGCCCAAAGGACGTCTTCTAAATTCTATTTAAATATTATATTTATGTATCTGGCAGGTGTTTCGATCTATACGCCTCCATGACACTAATTTATGATACGACCCCCCCCCCGGTGACGGACTATGCAGCATATTATTAAAATATTAGGGTTTTTTTTCCTAGACAGATCTCTCTGATGTCGGTAGTCGAATCATTGCGGAGCGTTTCAGCGATATATATATTATTATCATGTTAAGCGAGTCTCGTTTGGTGGGTTTGTACTTTTAACGTTAAAGACCCAATCAGTAGTCCTGGTCAAGGGTCTCCAATGGTGTGTGTGGGGGGGGGGAGCTGGCAACAACCAACCAGGAGTGGCAAGACTAGCCAAGGCGCCCACCACCATGGACAAAGTGGACGATTTCCAACCCTGTCTGACATGGATTAATCAAAAAGGATGCACAGGCCATCAACTTAAATAACTTAAAAAAAGGATCTGGTCATTGGGTAAATGCTACTCAAAGAAATGCTACTTTGGATGCCCTGGTGGCTATTTGAGGAATTGCAAGTCAAAGAAACAGTCTGGATCCATCATCAGCAAACTGATCGAATTGCGCATGCATTTCCAGCTCTGTGCTTGGCTCTAAAGCTAATGAGAGAGCCCACAGGACGACGCGGAGGAGATATCACGTGTCTCGGTGTCCACGTGGCATAAAAACCTCCCCTGTTTTTCCTGTTTCATATAAACTTTGGTTTTCCCAGAGAGTAAGCGCAATGATACGGTGGACACGCTGGACGAGGCATTAATGGATCCGGCATGCATGGTCTACATAGACTAAAAACGTTTTCGTTTAGTTTTTGCTCCAACAATGAATTTTGATTTCCTGTCCTTTCGGGCTTTTTTAATTCAGAAGCTTTTTAATTTATTGCCACTCGCTCCTTGTAACAATATTTCCCTACCGACCGCTATCCACACCTTATCCGTGTCTGCACAGCTCCAATTGTTCTCCGCTTCTTCTCCTTCTTTTTCTCCTTCCTGTTCTCCGTGTCTCCATTCTTCTTTCTTCTCCGGTGATCCATTGCGTTACCCTGGCCTCCTCAGCACGCGCCGCTATCACGAAGTTCTCCATGAGGCTGGGGTAATGCAGCGGATCCCTGGGAAAAGCGAATCCCCGGAGAAGAAAGAAGAATGAAAATGCAGAGAAGAGGAAGAGGAGCTGCAGAATAAAAAGAGAAGGAGGAGGAGGTAGGGAGGCATCGTTACAATGTAACAGAGAGTCCGGAAAACAGAATGAACATTTTCATTTGCTTCACTGAGGGCCTCCTCGTTTTTCGTACAAACATTTGTACAAAATTGGCCAATTTCATTAAAAATTGAATTCAAACGTATCGGAACGCACGCGTGTAATATGCATTAAGGTCTAATATTAATAACCCTAATTCCTAATTATCATAAAATAAAGAAGAAGAAGAAGCAACTACAAAACTCCTTAACAAAACGCGTCCGGGATACATCAATGTTTTGGTCTCGATCCCACGGAACGCCCTTCTCGGGATAGAAAGGGAACGTCGTGCTGGTGCCGAGCGACACAAATTACAGCCGATGCATGCAACTCATTGAACATTTAACGACCCGACGGACAGGACCGAGAAGACTTTCAGGCAGCCGCTGTTTATCTTGTGCTGAGGTTTCCTGATGGCCACGTCTTTGAAATAAACCCCCGATTCCTCCCACCTGCTTTCCTCCGCGTGTTTTCCGAGACGGATTGCGAGAATCGCTCGTTCTCAAACAAATACTTTATCTGACTTTTGTCTCAGCGGGTTCATAATTCACAGCAAAGTGTTTCTGAGGCTCGTCTGTCTGCTTTATTGAATGTAGAGCCCAGACGACATTACTTTCCACGTCGGGTCATCAGGAACGATGCGCTTTGGGGCAGAAGTGTTATTTCCTTGCGGAGCCTGGTCGAGGTACCTGGCCACGCATTTGTTTCTATAATGCAGGGCCCGGCGTAACGGAGATATTCCGAGACGCATGAATTTTATTTCGGCCGTGCGGACCAGCGGGTCTCCAGCATTTTATTTCGCAAGGCTCTACAAAAGATACAATATTGCAAATTGTTAGCTTTTATTTTCTTGAGTATCTAACACAGAACTATGTGTAACAGACGGCAGATATTCGCGTTACATCATGCGTTCGCATAAATATGTATAATCTAACTGTTCGAAAGAAAAATAGATGTTTAGCAAACATTCCAAATGTGTTTTTTTATCCCCATATTTTACATCAAATTTAGCTCGTCCTGAAAATATTACATAAAATATATATATAATGTCACATTTCTCAAATCCCCCCCCCCCGGTGATATAATTTATATTTAATAGAAATGTTGTCTTCCTACTTTTTTTTCAGCTATTTTTTTAGCTGATATTAGTGTTTTTGTGTGTATATTGATATTACGTCCTATTTATGTGTTTCGTAGTTTCCTAGGGGTAGAAACTCCTGGAGAATAAAATGTTTTCAAGGTTCAAAGACATTTATTTGCTTTCTTTTTAAATGCCCCCCCCCAGTTTTGGAACCTTTTGTATATTTTCCAAGCTGGTCATAGAGTTGGAAGGAGCTATTACCTTGTGGCCAGTGGATGGTAACACCGGGTCAACCACCCTCTTGGGTTTGCGGAAGAACATCTTGGGTTTGAAGACAACGTAGAGATGGTCTTTGAAGGAACGCCTGGTTCCTGCCGGACATTTTGGGCTCTTACAAAGACCGTTAATGTTTAAAAATAAGTATGGCGTCATTTGTCGCAGCCATCAGCCACTCTGTATCCATGAAAACACCTGAGAACGTCTCAAGATAAAGCCCTCCATCTTCTGGGGGGGGGGGAATCACTTTGCGACGGTGTTGGGTTAGCTGCACTTAGAGGAGGGGCTAGTCTTAGACAACCTTTAGAGGGTTGGGAGTGGGTGGGGACGGAGAGTTAGGGGGCGGAGTGTGGGTGTGACCAAATGCTTCTCCCGTCCCCTAGAGAAAGAAGAATTGGACCACAAAATTCCAAAGTGCGAACGCGCTCTTTTTGGGGGGATTTTTCTTACCTAACCTTTTCACACTGGTTGGTTAATGAGGAATCCATACCATTGATAAAACCCAACATCCTTTTCAGAGTTATAACATTTTTGTCTAAAAAACATTTTTAAAAGCTATTTCTTCACGATTTTCACAGCCCGCAGAGTGAGATTTTCTCTATTTCGGTCCAGTATTGAAGGGTTAGATGTTTTCTTGACCCTGACGGCTTAAGTTGCTTTAGCTGTAGATTTCTTATGAGATATTTCCAATTTAGCTTTTTGATGGAGTGTATTTTTTATTTACTGTTTTTAGCCTGTAGTCTGTCTCCCGGGTAATTGAATTATCTTCCCACTGATAGCGCTCATGTCCGAGAGCCGCTGGAAATTCATCAGAGCTACTAAATTCTTTGATATATTGTTTTAGAACGAATAACGCAACCACTAACATTTTCAAATATATGCGCGTTTAAACCTCTGATACGTCTGGCTCGTGATTCGTACGTCTGCTATGACCAGAAAATGAGCAGAAACTGTGTTTTTTAATGTTTTATAATTTTACAAACAATTATTAAAAACTATAATGCGGGTTTATTCATAAAAATATTTTTTACGGCTGTTGAAGCCTTAATTTCTGATGATAAAAAAGGGACACCATCATATAAAATATAACATATAATACAATGTATGTATAATATATTTTAAAAATATATTTTTATTTATTTTTTTAATTTAGACAAGATTTTTTTAATGGCCATTTTCTGTAAGTTGGATGCTATATTTTTATCAACACAAAGACGGAACCGAATGCAGATTTTAACCGTAAAAAAAAAAAACCATTGAGACCCACAAACGTGGCTCTTGTTTCTTTCGCGCACGCACAGCTTGACACAATGCAATTTTCTGCCATCTTTTCCATCAATTTCCATTTATGAAACAGCCTCGGGCCCGACGGATACGTATCGATAAATAAGTCACCGATTTATACGCGGGGAGCGGATGTCGCTCCTCCAGCCATAAAGATCACAAACATCTTCAAATGTTAAAATTCTAAATAAATCATTTTAAATTTCAATACAAATACGTTTGTAGTGGGGGGGGGATGGGTGACGTCCGTTAAACAGAAACGCAATTAGATAGAAAAAAAACCTACTTTTAGCCCAGATGGGTTTCTGGCCTTTTTTGAAAGCTGTCATTCGGAAATGTTTAATTATAATGCTGTTACTTTCAACCTCTAATTACAGCCTTTAACGACACAATGGAGGCCAACGTCCTCTAAATGTATTATAACGGTTAAATTACTGAACGTCGGATAATATTTTAATTCAAAGCGACGGAAATGACTGAAAAAAAGTTTCCGCAGATCAGAAAACCTGAATAGAATTTTTACCGGAACTTTCAATGAAGATAAATGCAGGGAAAATAACAATGTGATTCTGGAAATATATCTATATATTACATCCGAGATTGCTTCATATCAGAAATTGAATTTTGGATTTCATATCTAAAAAAGTTCTTCAAACTCAGTTCTCTGATATAAAGATATGAGGGGAGTTATGTATTAAAAAAAACATATTTCGGTGCAAATTTCAAAAGTGGTCTTGTCACCATAGCAACTCAATACATTGTTCCTGCCTGATCGGACCATTCTGTCGGTTTCTATGGAGATAAGTTCACTTTTTGAATGCATGACCATTTTAAAGTTCAGATCTGGTTTTTTTGAAACGCTTGTATCTGTAATTAAGTTTTTAAGGGTAAAAGTTATTATTCTAGCTGTAAATATTAGGGGTAGAAAAGTCCTCCTTGGGGGTCCTTATAATAATAATAACTAATAATAATTCATTAATTGATAAGAAAAAAATCCCTAGAATTTGAGCATCTCAGCCAAAACTCCAGCGACCCCTTCTCCTGCCCCGAGTGAGCGCAGATGACCAACGCCTGGGGTAACTCAGGGCCTGCCAGGCACCAGCCTTCCATTCCAATAAATACTTGTGTTGCTAAGGGCAACCGGTCATCTTCATGTGGCCGGCCATCTTTAATAATGGGTGAAAAGGTGCAGCTGCTGCCACTTGGGCCCCGGCGGAGGTCAGGGGCTTTTTAAAGCTTGTCTGCAAATATTGAAACCCACGTTAAATCAGTGACCTGTCCCTGTATAATGTATAGATAAATCAGCGAGCCGGCCCCCTGTATAATGTATAGTTAAATCAGTGACCGGCCCCTGTATAGTGTATTGATAAATCAGTGAGCCGGCCCCTGTATAATATCTAGTTGAATCAGTGACCGCCCCCCTGTAGAATGTATAGATAAATCAGTGAGGTGTCAGCCCCTGTAGAATGTATACTTAATACACTTCCATTTAATAATGTATAGATAAATCGGTGACCGGCCCCCTGTATAATGTATAGATAAATCAGTGAGCCGGCCCCCTGTATAATGTATAGATAAATCAGTGAGCCGGCCCCCTGTATAATGTATAGTTGAATCAGTATATGCTACCAGTAGTAGAATGGCCCCACTGAGCATGTGCAGGAAGCATACTGAGGTACACTTCCTGCTTCCAGTAGAGGAAGTCGTGGGAGGGTTAATTGAGACAGAATTATTCCAGTAACTAAAGAACGGCTGCGATGGTCCGGATGCCGTAAAACGCCCCTCGATATCCATGCGTTCGTTCTACACACCGGGCCCACCTGTACCTGTGCCTCCACACCTTTAACTACTGCACCCAATCCTACTTCCAAAAGCCCGTCGATCAGAACCAATCCAGAGCTAGTCCCTCTGCCCCGATGAGGGTATCACAGGGTTTTACTGCCCTAACAGCCCCGATAATGTGTATAGAAACAGCAGGGAATGGGTTAATAAAGTAAATGGGGTGAATAAACCCATTATCCTTCTAAATGTCCCACCCATTTATGCAAAAAACCCCATCCCAGCCACACCCCAGAGCAAAAGTGCCCCTATTTAGCCCCCCGAGTCGTAGGGGGGCTTTACGTCGTGTACGGAGACCCCCCCCGCTCACCTTCTCTCCCAGGGGGCAGTATCCTCGGAGGAAGTCCTGGCAGACGGCGGCCTTTCTGGAGACGTAGACGTGGCTGTAGAGGCAGTCGTTGTTGTGACATCTCCCCTTCAGGAAGTACGAGCAGACGGGCATCTGCAGAACAAAGAGTGAGAACGGCGGGCATGCGCGGGCCACGCTGGGCGCCACATCCCCCCACGTCGAGCCTATCATCTATGATTTATTCCTGCGTATAGCGGCTTCATATACCGCAGCGCTGTACAGAACACGGCAGGGCAAGGCTGCCGGTGGGAAGGGCTGCGGTGGGCGAGGGCTGCGGCACCTCCACTAATCCTCGCTGCGCGTTAATGAGGGAGCGGAGCTCGGCGCGTGACTCATGCCAGGCATTAGCTGCCGGTCGGCGGCCCGTCGGGATGTGCAGGCAGCCGGCTAATGAACCCGAAGCCGCTGGGCTCTCTATTTTGCGTATTTTTATCATGGAGGAAACGCTGATACCCTGGAAGTCCCTAAAGGGTAAAACCTGCAGCAGCAGCGGCGGCCCCCGGTGCGGCCCCTCATTCCAACCTCCGCGCGCAGCAGCCATTCATTCGCATTTAGCGAGCGCCGTAAATCTGTGCGCGCCGGGCCGGCTTTACGCATTAAAATTAACGGCGGCGGCTGAAGTGGCTGCCGGGGCAAATGAGCCTCATCTATTTCCCCGCTATTACATCGAATTATCTCCTGGGGGGGAAAAAGGAGCCGTAATAACAATACTTTATTCCTGTGACATGGAACATGAACAGCGCGGGGGCGGGGGGGGGGGGGGGCAGAGCAAGGTTCTGACCCAAGAGCTAGCAATTTATAGATCACTCCCAGACACGCAGCAGGGGGGGGTTAAACGGGTCTGCTGGGAACGGAGGATATGAGATCCAGCGGATGCCCCAAGTGGTGAATAAAGGGTTAAAACCTGCCAAGCACTGCCAATTCACACAGAACAGGGGTGTCTTGACCCCCCCCTGAAGAATTCTCCAATCTAATACTGTTTAACCCCGGGGCAGGGCAAACGCTACATTAAGTTACCATGGAAACCTTGCCCGGTAACCCCCAACCATAGGTTAACCTGCGGAGCCCCTGAAATGCTGTCCAGTAATACTCGCACCCCCCCAGAGCAATAATACCCCCCCCACACACACACACAAATACTGACCTTATCTTTGGAGACTTTATGGGAAAAGGGGCAGCCGTCCGTCTTCTTACACGTGCCACGGAGGAACCTGCGCGACAAAACACGTTCACGGATCACGCATTCTCACGGCAGGAGAAAGGGGGGCTACACGGGCCGGCCGGGGCCCATGTGCCGGTAGCTTCTACGTAAGCCACGTACCTGGTGCACACGGCCACCTTCTCCGGGTCGTGGATGTAGGGGCAGCGGTCTGCGCGGTTGCACCTCCCGAAGCGGTTGTAGTACATGCAGTACTCCTTGCGCGGCTTCTTGTGCTGCGCCTGACGGATGATCGCCAGACTGCGCTGGACGGCACGGCTGCGGAGCACAAACCGGACAGCGGTTACACGAACGTGCATGCGCCGCAGCGTTACCACGAGCTCAATGTACCAACTACAGTACAGTAACGGAGCGGGGGGGGGGGGGGTGGCGGGTTTTGGATGCCAAAAAACCCCCTGAGATCCACCTGTGAGGAACCGAGGAACCACCGATGGTTACAGGTAGCACCAGGTAGGGTATTTAACCCTTTCTGCTCTCGTATTGCTCCGCTGTTACATACCTCGCAATGTACCGGCTCGGGGTGGCGGGTTTGCTGGGGGGCAAAGAACCGGGACCGGTGCCGCCGAGGTCCGTCCTCCCTGAGAGAAGAGAGAGAGCCGGTGAGACGCGGCCGGAGGACCCCCAGCACTGCACATACATTATATACACATTCCTCCCCCTGCCTGCGCCTGTGAGGGGCCAACCCCAGGAACCCGCCGGTAGATCGGCCCCATCCGGCCCCTGTCTAGTCGCCCGTTTCTCCTGCTGTAAAGACTCGAACCTTAATCAGTCGTTGGTCTCGTCTTAGATTCAGGAGCCGTATGTCTATCCCATGCATATTTAATCCCCTCACTGTATTACCCCTACCACCTTCTGCTGGGAGGCTGCTCCTCTTATCTACCATCCTCTAGTGGTTAGATTCCGGTCTCATTGTTGTTCCTTTTTTCCCCCCCATGTCTTATCCTTTAAATTATTTAAATGTCTCCCCCCTGCGCCTTTGTCGTCCCTATCTCCCGAGCTTCATTTTTTTTGAAACGCTAAAGCTAATGTAGCTCTGTAGACAAGAAAACATTAGAAATCCATCAGGAGGGCGGTGGGAGAAGATTTGGGGTGGGCAGGCGTGGCGGGGGCTCCAGGTGGCGAGGATGTCCCCGTCAGTCACCTGCCAGTCGGCACGTGTTGTACGATGATTGAGTCGCATTTGATTGCGTGTCGGGGCTCCCCGGTCCCAGGAGCTGTCACTCGCCCGGCTGGTGACGAGGCCGCCCCATCTGTTGTCTGCTCGGGTTAAATGCGCTAAAGGCGGAGGGGCGGCCGTCGCCTGTCTGTCTGTCAAACGGCGGCATCTGGAGGGGAGCGGCGAGGTGTGCCGGGGGGGGGGGTGTTGCATGTGCCGGCTGCGTGACCGACGGGGCATGTCACGGCTAATGACAGCTACACGGCAGGCGGATACCGCAAAGTGCCGCGTCAGCCATGGGAACAAGCGGCGCGGCACACGGGCGTTTAGACCCAAAGAGCTGACAATCAGACGCACGCGCCCTTAGTGGACGGGGGTCCCACTGGCACTCGACGGGCCGCCTCAGCTATCATACGCATTGAAGTGTCCTTTAAACGGTTAAACACGACAGTTTCAGGGCCCGGGGGTCCCGGCCCCCACTCACCGGCTCTCGCTGCTGGTTTGCCGGCCGTGCCCGGGCTCCACGCCTTGGACAGCTTGTTGGCGGACACTCGGTACATGGCGCCCCCGATCACGCAGAGCCCCCGACTCCGCCATCTCTGCTGGTTTGACTGGAATCGACCCCCCGGCGACAGCTGGCGCATCCGGCTGAGCAGCAGCAACCTGGGGAGACAGGCAAAGGGGTTAAACACTAGAGACAGAACCCCCGGCATTTTACTAACACCCGGATACCTCAGAAGGCAGCGTTTAACCCCGGAAAAGAATTATTAGTCTTTATTAAACGCCAACATATTCCGCGGTGCCGTACAATCTAAATACAGAGGGTAACCTATACATCACAAATACAAGAGGAGAGGAGGACACGTGAGCTTGCAATCTAGGAAACTTTGGGAAGAGCTGCCAAGGAGCTTACAGCAGGGCCAAGGACCCCTGAGAAGACTGCCGTGGGGCCAAAGACCCCTGAGAAGACTCTGCCGCGGGGCCAAAGACCCCTGAGAACACTCTGCCGCGGGGCCAAGGACCCCTGAGAAGACTCTGCCGCGGGCCAAGGACCCCTGAGAAGACTACTGCGCGGGGCCAAAGACCCCTGAGAAGACTCTGGCCGGCGGGCGCCAAAGCGCCTGAGAAAGACTCTGCCGCGGGGCAAAGAGCCCCTGAGAGACTCTGCCGCGGGCTAAAGACCCCTGAGAAGACTCTGCGCGGGGCCAAAGACCCCTGAGAAGACTCTGCCTGCGGGGGCCAACAGACCCCTGAGAAGACTCTGCCGCTGGGAGCAAAGGCCCCTGAGCAGACTTGCCGGGGGCAAGGACCTGAGAAGCTCTGGCGCCGGGGCCTAAGGACCCTGAGAAGACTCTGCCGCGGGGCCCTAGGACCCCTGAGAAGACTCTGTCTGCCGCGGGGCCAAAGACCCCTGAGAAGACTCTGCCGCGGGGCCCAAAAGACCCTGAGAAGACTCTCCGCGGGGCAAAAGACCCTGGAAGACTCTGCCGGGGGCCAAAGCCCCTGAGAAGACTCTGCCGCGTGGGCCAAAGAACCGTGAGAAGACTCTGCCGCGGGGCCAAAGAACCCCTGAGAAGACCTGCGCTGGCCAAAGGCCCCTGAGAAGAATCTGCGCGGGGCCAAAGACCCCTGAGAAAGACTGCCGCGGGGGCCAAAGACCCCTGAGAAGACTCTGCCGGCGGGGAGTCCAAAGACTCCCCTGAGAAGACTCTGCCGCGGCCCAAAGGACCCTGAGAAGACTCTGCCGCGGGGCACAGGACCCTGAGAAGACTCTGGCCGCGGGGCAAAAGACCCTGAGAAGACTCTGGGCGCGGGGCCAAAGACCCCTGAGAAGACTCTGCCGCGGGGCCAAAGACCCCTGAGAAGACTCTGCCGCGGGGCCAAAGACCCCTGAGAAGACTCTGCCGCGGGGCCAAGGATCCCCGAGAACCCTCTGCCCGTAACAGATCTCTCCGGTAAGAATGAATGCAGACGAATTCTCGGAGAAAGAGCGCAAATTTCCACAGAAGAACAAGAAGCGGCCGACGGAGAGGGCAGAGATGTTGAGAGTGAGTGAGGGGGGCAGAGATGTTGAGAGTGAGTGAGGTAGAGATGTTGAGAGTGAGTGAGGGGGGCAGAGATGTTGAGAGTGAGTGAGGGGGGCAGAGATGTTGAGAGTGAGTGAGGGAGATTTGATTTCAGAATGAAACCCCCCCCAAAACTAAATGAAAAAAAATCTTTTTTTGGTCTATTTGCAAATAGTAAATACTCTGTCGGCTGGAAGGTGAATATATGTATTAACAACTCTTTAGGAAGAAAACATTCCTGGACCGGCACATCTCCTACTCTCCTCAAAGTCTAAATTTTATGGTCTTTATCTACTAAACGTATGCCATGGGAGCTCGGGATATCTGCGGGGTTATTCCTCCCCATTATTAAGGAGCTGATTGGTTCAGCCGGTGTATGGGAGAGAAGGTCGGATAACGCTGTCCCCGGCCCACCAGCTGCCCCCCCAGTATCATCTCCCAAAACTTTTACTGTCAATTCCAATAAAATTGCCGTATTTGTTTATTTTTAAATACCTTATTTTGCGATAAATTCCCCCGAAACGCGCACTTTTCCGGCCGAGGCGACCGTAGGTTTCTTGAGCTCCCGCTGCGGTATTTTTTCCTCCCCAGCACATTCATACTCAGAAATCACTAAGCAATCAGTGGAGAGTAATAAAAAGGAATGTTTCTGAAACGCTGAGATAATATTTTCCTTCTGTTCTCGGGTCGGTCGATAGATTTCCTGCTTTCGCTGTCGTTACAAATTTCCGCCCGCCGATGTAAATGGCCCGGCTATTATGCGTCGTCCCCGCACTAATTATTCTGCGGGTCGGGGGGGCATTAAAGTTTTTGATGAAGATGCAGGGAACTTTCCCTGAACAACAAGTTTTGGGATTGATCGGAAAAAAAGTTTACGCCACGGAAAGAGCGAATAATTATCACCTCCCCGCGCATGGATTGGGGGATTCAGCCGGCTGGTAATCAGAGAACAAGAATAACGAACTCGATCCACACAGACATCGCTTCCGGCCTCAGCAGGCTCCCGTACACTTAGAGCGAGAACTCAGGGCTGGGGGGGGTTATATTACTGTATACAG
>VKOC01024306.1:0-12489 GCA_009364415.1 Spea multiplicata | reverse complement strand
AGAGCCCTGACATTAACCCAATCGAACACCTTTGGGATAAACTGAAACACCTACAGTGATGTATTCTGGCCTAGGCTAGGGCAGAAGGCCCAATGGGAAGGCAGTCCCCCCTACTGTTAGGAGGGCGATCAGGCCCCCGGTATCCAGTTGCTCAATGGGTCAGTTACAGGGAAGGTCTTTGATCTCCTCAACCTTCCCATTTACACTATGGAGGATGTGCCAGCTCAGCACAGCCCCCACAGTCTGCATTAGAAGGCACTTCATATCCAGGCTCTCCCTGTCTTAAAGGAAGGCATGCCTTTTAAGGCAGTGCAGACTCCGACAAGGAGAGAATGCAGGAGGTAAATGGATTGCTGTGCACCTTCTGGCAGGTTCTTCTTCTCTTCAGGAATAATAATAATTCAGCATATGTGTCTCTGTGCCTTGTGCCCAGCCAGTCTAAGATCCCCTCCAGCTTTTTTGAAGGCATCTGGAATATTTACCTCCTTTTCCGATAGTAATTAAGACTATAGGAAAATATGAGGGCTGTTTGGTTGTATTAATGGATGATGAGTTAGCATCATCTCAGCCACATCTCAGATGTTTGGCATAAACATATGTCGTGGGACACATAGAGAGGAAGGGGATGGGGGTCCGTATGTGAAAGATTTGTCTCTTTGGCTGTGGGTCTACAAGAACGCACCTGTCATTGAACTTGTTCCAATTCTCTCAACTTCCTGGAATTTCCAACCAAGCTTGGTCTGTATTCTGTTTATTATTTTTAGGGGACATACAGAGGGGGCTGAAGAGGCCATTTGAAACTGTTCTAATATCTCCTACATTAAAAGTACCTTTCTGGTGCCGACTAGGATACCAACAGATGGAAATGCTGTGTGGCAACAGACTAATAATTCAGATAATTCAGAAACCTCTGAAAAATGTTGTTCTAGTATTCTTACACCCTGCTTATGACAGGATGGAGTCCTCAATCTTGGAGTCAAGATATTTTCACAGTAACGCTGGTAAGAATTTTTCTTTAACATTTTGTTCTCCCAAGTGCACTTTAAAACTTCTGACAACCCATACTTTTTTTGGGTGTTCAGAATTTTAGATTTTATCCATCTGAAAACTTTACTTGTTTAGTGGATGATTAATAAAAATATATTTCTGTGCATGCATGCAACAGCCCTGAATTTAAAAAAGATACATAACAATGCACAACTTTTATACCCTCGTCGGATGTTTTTCTATGAAAATATCTCACATAAAAATGATACCAAACAACAAAGTAAAAACAATTAAAATACCCTTGTGTTCATTGATTGACGTGTGAGTCTATATCTATGCAAAAAATGTTACATACACATGTAGCATCTAACCTGGCCAACATAGAAAACCATTTGTTAAAATTTTTGAATAAGATATAAAGTGTTATCAAAGGGCCCAGGAGGAATGAGGTAGTCAAATTTAACGTCTCAAGCTCCAAAGGTTATGCTGATATAGATGTCAGACATTAGGTACATCTGTGGATTGCTTAGACGATACATTGCTTCAATATATTATTTTTCATATTTGAAAATAAAATGTCAATCTTTGAAATTTTCCAGAACTCTGGTATGCAGAAGCAAGATTTACAGGACTTGACAAGGCAGCTTACATATGTGGAAATGTCAAGGTAATTACCAGAAAGCTGTAAATAGGAACGACCACGTTATCTAGAATTGCCAAGGAATGCAACCTACCTGGAAGAAACTATTAATGTGCAATTACCAGAAAATATTGTGAAAAATGCTGTGTAGAATGAAGAAAGTGACTTTTCAAATTGCAAATGGATTGTTTCCCTAAAGGTCATAAAATGAAATGGTTTTAGAAGAACAGAATCAAGTTTTGTTGCACACTTTAACCCTTCACACATGTCTATTAGACTTGTACACATAGACCAAAACAATTCAGACTAATTTTTCATATAATTTTGGTTCATTCATTTTTGGACAATAAATCTGGATTCCTGCCCTTTTGGTTCGGACATAAGTTCGGAGGGCTTTTTTGTTCGGAAACAAAATTTCGTGTCATTCACTCTCATTCTCTCACACACTCTCACGCTTTCTCTCACGCTGTCTCTCAATATATATCCGCAGCTCTGCTTAATAAAAATACTGCAGTTTTGGTCAAATAATAGTTTTGAGCCACTTATTACCACTATGCACAGGATAGTGTTAGTAATTAGCTTCACACCTACACCTGTATTTCACACTTAACGCAGTGCTTTAAACTTTTCTCCGCTATGTCACATCTAATACACCATACAGTATATCATACTTACACCTATACTTTGCACTCACTCCATCAGATCATACTTAACACCTGTACCTCACACTTACTGCATGATATCACACATTTGCACTTCATAAGTGCAACATTACCAGAAAAAAACCTCTTAAATACAATACACCATTATCAGTATACACTAAATTGCATTCTAAATAAAAATGTATTTTTGCATGAAAATCTAAATGCTCACATTATCTTGACATTCTTATAGAAAAACACACATTTTGGAGAGTGAACATTTCTTGGATGATGAGTTTGAGACACAATGTATTTGATTTAAAAAAACCCCACTGACTTCAAAGGAAAAGTTTTAATTCACCTGCAATTCATAGTTTAGTGAATAAACCCAAAAGTTATACATGATGCTGTGGCTGATCTGTAAAAAAGTACATTATGAAAGGAAATGCAGAATAAAAGACTTGTAGAATAAATTATAAATAAAGTGACATTGTTCTTATTGTTTTTATAACCATTGTTATTTGTGTGTAGCTGCTTAGGTGATTAATACAGTCCTGCTTTAAGACCGGCAGTATTGTAATTCTCAGATTAGCACTCATTAGTTCTGCCTTCAGTTTTGTAATGCAAACTGCCTCTGCTTTTGTTTATCCATTTTAATTGAATGTATCTTTAGGAAAACATAAGCTGTTAAATTTGGTTCTTCCTCGCCAAAAGTATTTTTCCCCCCTAATGATTTATAATAAATACTGATTATACAACACTCACGCTTGTCTGTAATATGCCATAGTAAACTGTTCCAAGGCTCAATGGGAGCTTGGGCTGACACAGACTAAGAAGAAATGGTATGTTGGATCAGAGTGGAAAATATCGTACTGACAACCTCATTTTAACATTATCTAAATTATTGTGAACACAAGTCAACAAAAATAGTGTCAATATAGTATGCAAAAAGTGGCTTGTCTCCACTACCACCTCACATAGGATAGTGCTATAGTGGGTTACATAAATCTGACATAACTGGATTTTGAGGGATAAAGTAAACTGATTTTTTTCTTGCCTAATCTAAATGTAAATTTTATGATTGCTGTCACCAACTGACCATATTGTCTGTAACCATTGAGTGTCTTAAGGGTAACCTGCATGTTTAACCTGCTAACATCCAAATATTAAAATATGTGTGCAAGAAAGGGGCTACATCTTCTTGTACGTGAGATACCTCCTTTGCAAACGCTGTGGGTGGGGATCTCTTCTGAATCCCGTGCACATGCACATAAAAGACTCCAAATGAATTTAACTGGAGCACTTTCCTGACACTTCTAACAGCCAATCAGTGGCAAGAATTGTCAGACCACACAAGGGAGAGGTTTTCTGCAGCTGTGTAGTTGAAGCTTCTATTAACTAAGTGCTAAATTTAATTTCTACTTTTTTAAAGAATGCATCTTTAAGTAGTCATAAAGTACTTTCATATGCGTTCTTCATTCCTAGGGCTATCAGAGACATTAAATGTTCTCTTTTATGTTGTCAGTCTGAACACACATCTCTGCATACATACACACAAAGTAAAATACATACACACAAATACAATGTGCAGTATATTGTATACAGTTTCCAACCTCTTAACAATGGTCCATTACTGTGCCACTAGATGGCATATGGTGACCACTACTTCTCCAGAACATAATGCAGCAAGATGAAAGAAAATAAACACATAAATAAATTAGATAAATCAGGTAAATTGAATATGTATATTTTGAAGAACAGTAATCGTAAGCACAACCAGATTTCTTTCTATCTGATTTAGACATGATTGAGTAAGCAGGCATTCCACAGTGTTTAAAATGGTACTCAAAATCCTTTTTATTAAGATTTCATTGGATGATCAGAAACAGGATCCATATAACTATTACCAGATATTGGGCACAGTTACATGTAATGCAAATTAATAAGTAAGTAGAATATTTTATTATAAATGTAATTTATGAAATATAACTTATCCTAGGAAGTACACTATGTCACAGAAAGTATGTGGACATCCCTCCTAATTACTGAGTTTTGGTGTTTCAGCCACACCCATTGCTAACATAGACAAACATTAGCCTGAGTAATATGGTTTGTGCAGAAGAGCATACTGACTTTAAATATGGCACTGCCATGCGATGTCACCTTTGTAACAAACCAGTTTAACACATACCAGCATAACAATATGTAACAAACCTAACAACCCGCCAGCTGCTAGCCAACACACACAAACCAAGAGTTCTAGCCCAGCGGGTGCCATAAGCCGCCCCCTGGACTCGCCTCCCCAAGCCCATACGGGTGCAGGATCGACTTCTCCCATTCCAGTCGCTGGCCAGTGGTGGGTATTCTTCCGCCCCCGTGGCAGAGTTGAGGCACCCCCCCAGCACAGCCAACGCCCTCTCAATACCTGCCTGAAGGCCCGTGTTAAATATGTCCAAACTGATGGCTGATAAGTGAACCCCATCCGTTCTCATGACATCTCTATTATCCCCTTCCAGCTCCTTATGCCTAACTGCTACACCACCAATACTGGACACAAACCTCGCTATTGCCACATTAAGCTTCTTCCTACAACGTTCCAAGGGTCTAAGGCTTGGCGACTCTCTTCATATTGGCCTGGCCACCATCTCGGACCAAACAATAACCACATTCTTGAACAGCACACAGGCTCTAGCTAAGTCTGACTTGGTTAAGTGGATTAGGTCCACTGTCTTGATCTTACCCAAGTCATTACCTCCAGCGTGAAAAACTAAAATAATGGATGATGGAACAAACCTGGCCAAACAGCAACATTCCGCGTATACCTGCCTCCAGTGAAAACCCCAAAGACCCCTCCACCGGATGCGAACAGTGTCCTGTGGAAACCCTAGGTTTCTTCCATACACCCTCTTTTCGGCACGCAGAGCCGCCCAGTAGATATATGAATGACCTAGTATCCAAACAAGACGTGGAGGACCACCTAGAACAACTTAACATAATTAACCATATAGATTTACATATAACAATATAAGTAGCTACACTAACGATAGTCGAACATAAAATTAAAACGATCTGATGCCCATCTCCCGATACCACGCTCTGCTGATAGTCCGCTAGTAAAAGAGTCCGTTGCCGCGCCAATCCTGAACGAGTGAGACGTGAAATATCTAGGGTTCAGACCGCACCGCATCAGACATCGGCGTAGAATTGAAGTAAGCGGACAACCATCTGAGTGCGCCAACAACGGGCCATCAACCCGAGGCCGAACTTCCAGAAACAACTGAAGGATTCTAGCCGGACACCAATACCCACCTAACGATTTGAGAAACACTTCCGCACCCTTGCCTAACTGATCTGTTTTAGACCGCCTGATAAGTAAAATTACTCCCGTCTGGTTCACCTGCACATCCGACAAAATAGTGCCCCCAGGCTTGATAGAGCTGGGGGAGACCAGTTCGCCCAGACATAGCACACGAAAAAATTCTCACATAAATGAAAGCTGCAAAAGTACCGTATAAATGCTCTGAAAAATACCCCTCGTCTTATCGGGGTCGTCTTATAATCAGACCTCAAATAGGTCTGACTATGAGACTAAGATCCAGATCCCCGCAGCGATGCAGGGGACCTGGATCCTCCTGTGTTATGCTCCCCAACTTACCGGTGCTTCTGAGTCCCTGGTGCTTAGTCCGGGCGGCGTGTAGAGCTCTACGCGAGTAGCAACGTTGAGTTTGGAGGAGGGAGGGGGACGGAGTGTTCAATGGGAGGCATAAGGTATTTCTGGAGGCAGAGTGCTCTGTAAAATGCCTTTTAACCCCTTAATGCCACATATACCTTATACGCACCCCAGACCAACTCTAGGTATGCAAATAAAGCTGGCCCTTTTTCTGTAAATCGCTCACACAAAACAAAGAACAAAGGTTCTCGGCAATTGCTTAACTTTATCACCTTCCTGAAAATGACCTCTCCTAGGCCTATCAACTGATTCCTTATCTGGTGACACTAAAGAAAGAATTTCTACATATTCTCCCTTCCAGATTCCAGTGATGTCATCACTTGCTTCTTGAACGACGTGTAGACTCCGCCCCTGACCTGGCAGCATGGTGCCCAGGCCTGGCGAATGCTGGATCCAAGATGGCTGCCGATGATCCTTCTCTGCTTCTTCTTCCCACAGGTAGGCTGGCATTGGTGTTGGTGGTAGTGCGGCCTGCACTAACAGTGCCAGACCCGCATTCAGCTGCCTCCTGCAGTCGCACTCGGCGGCTACTTCGGGTCCGACGTGACAGGCTGGGGCTCAATCTGTTAGGAGGCCTTCATCTCCTGGCCCTCCTGCTGGTTCTGGTCACAGGTTCCTCTGCTGGGGGGTCATCTGCTGGCGTGGATGCCCTGGATGATGACTGTGCCCTTCCCATAATATTCATTAGGGAGGCACTTCCATGCCTAGTTATATAATCCCTCATTAGGGTGTCCAACTGTCCTGCTTCAGTCATGTTTTAAATTTTGCTTTTCTTTTCAGGTACTGAAGATATAGGTGAGCCTGTCCTTAGGATCCAGGCAGGAAAAAGGTAGGAGTACCCTTGCCATCACCTTTTAAACCCTTGCCCTCAACATTGTTGCACCCTCCTAGCCAATGGTGACCCTGCAATAACCCTATACTGCGGCCTAGGCCAGCAGTCATATTCCCCCTTTCCTAAAGTTCCAGAGGGCCCTTTTCCTGCAGGGTCTATTCCAGTCCATTGCAGGGATGCTGATTGAGTGTAAAAATGTCCTCTGTAGCATCACTCACTATAGAGTTCCAAACTGCCTCTGGAAGCAACATAAGTAGAAGCACTGTGCATTAAATATGTTTCCATGGCCGAGCAGCTGCACAGAAGCCTAATATAACTGTGCAATGCCAAGAGTTGGCTGGAGCAGTGAAAATGTGTTCTCTGAAGTGATGAATCACAAACCTGAAAGTCTGATGGACAAATCTGAGTTTGGTGGATATAAGAAGAACACCGCCTACTAAAATGCATAGTGCATACTGCAATGTTTGGTGTAGGAGGGATAGTGGTCTGGCATTGTTTTTTAGAGTTGGGGCTCCAGGGAACAGTGATGTTAATGCAACAGCGCAATATACATTTTAGAAATGATATGCCTGTCTCTTTGTCCAAAAAACAAGGTCCTTGTGAGCAAGGTCTTCTGGCGACCAATAGAATCGCTCTTAGAGACATTTAAAATTCTGGCAGAGGAAGCCCCTGCAAACAGCCAATAGAGTCGCTTGCATGGCCTTTTAACTTCTGATGGGGAACTTGGCCTGTCTCTCCGCTCCAAGTTTAACTCCTGACGCCGAACCTACGGATTTCTGGTCCCATTAAGGTAGGCGAGATAGGGAAGGGACCAGGGAGATTAGTAGACGAAGACGAACACGAAGATTCTTTCATGTTCGTTTTCATGTTCACCCAAATATGAATGCACAAGCCTAGTATTAATGCCCATAGTTTTGGAATGAGATGTCCAACAAACTGATATAGGCGTGATGGTCATATACCCTACGTATTTTGATTAAAAGAATCATAATTTTGGCACTGCCCCAATATCATGCAAAGTCACACACAAATTTCGAAATTCCAGGCAATTGGGATAATGGAACATTTCAGTGGGCCACTCAGCTGTAGAAAGTATTGTATTACTCAAAAGCAGCTCCCACATAGTGGCCTCACAACCTCTTGAAGTGAAACAGTAATATAATAACAGTGGCACATCAGTGGGGGCCTGATTGCTCCAGAGGATGATCTTCTCTTCAGTTTTCCACTCCATGGATCTCTGCTGTAGGCTTAGCTGGCCATGACCGTAATACATTGTTGAGTACTGGAATATGAATTCATACCCTGACACTCTTCTTCAATAGGTTACAAGGTAAATGTGAACAATAACGTTTTAATTTGCTTTTTTTTGGTTCCTGCCCCAGACCTGGCTCTCAACATGCTCCTTGCCTCTTACCGGGGACGTAACTAGAAACCACTGGGCCTTGGTGTGCGAAACTTACCCAGCCCTCCCCACTTCTACAGCTAGTCTGTGCCATCACTGCCCCCACACAACTGATCTGTGCCTTCTTTGCCCCTTGCCCCAACATACAACATATGTAAACACACAAATTACACACACTTACTCATACTTATAACACACACTCCATCTCACCCCGCTCACACACATATATAAACATACACATACATGCTCACACACAAGTACACATGCATACTCACACACACACATCCATGCTCACACATAAACACAAGTACACATCCATGCTCACACACAAGTATACATCCATGCTCACATACACAGACACACATGTACACATCCATGTTTACATGCATACACACAAGTACACATGCTCACACACACAAGTATAAGTACACATCCATGCTCACACACATCCATGCTCACACACACATCCATCCTCACACACATCAATCCTCACACACACACATCCATGCTCACACACAAAAGAACACATTCCATGCTCACACACACAAGTACACATCCATGCTCACAGACACCTCCATGCTCACAACACACGCACACATCCATGCTCACACACAAAAGAACACATCCATGCTCACAGACACCTCCATGCTCAAACACACATCCATGCTCACACACACAAGACCACATACATGCACAAGTACACATACATGTTTACATACATACACACATGTTCACATCCATGCATATATCCAAATGAATTGGAGAATGGTTTATTTGTTGATTTATATATTGGCTATGTAACAGAGAATTTGCTGATTTTGTCATGAGTGCAGTTTCTTCTTAATGGAGGCTATTGCTCCCCTCTGCTAAGCAGTTTAATGTAGAACTATTTTTGTTACATTACTTTATTTCCTTTGTGTTGCCAGGACACGTTTTTTTCAGTGTGCAATCGGTAATTGATCTCTCCTCTGTTTCTATGCTACTGCATTATAAGTAAAAAAAATAGCAACTACAATAATTCCAAGGAATCTATGATAATGATCATATTTATTACTAAATGTTTTGTAATATAAATAATAGAGGGGCAATTTAATTTACCAAACTCATTTATAATTTACCAAACTCAGAGCCTCACAGTTTCATGATGTAGAATGAATACATATTTACTCAATAAATACTTATGCTTATATGCCATGTGCTTTACTAGTTGTTTCTAACAATCATAAAAGGCAAATATGGACTCCACATATCAGTTCAGTACAGTATGTCTATATATTTAGGCTGTTTCTATGGGAAGGTTTTGTAAGACGCTTAACCAAATAGAACTCCAAGGCGCTGCAAGCTTCCATCAAATGAAGTAACTAGTAAATGAGTTCTGATTGGATTCTTCTGAGTTTCAACTCCCTAGAAAGTTTCTGATCAGAGAAGGGGCAAGTTGACTGTTAATATTTTATAGTTGCAACAGGTTAACTTTATCATCCTGACACAACTTGCAAGTTCTTCATCACCTATCCAGTTTACTTCACCTATTACAGTTTATAGACATTAAGCATGGGTGATTTGATTATATGGATATTTTTGCTTCTACTACTGGGTAGCTCTGGAATACTTTCCTGTTAGTTGTAATTTGTTATAATTTACCAATTGTAATTTATATGAAGATGATATACATGTTGTGGAGGCCACACATTCACTACTGCAACAACTATGTTTAGAGGTACAAAATGTACAGGAGACATGGTGCAATGTAAGAGTGCATTGAAACGTACTGGTAGCTCTCAAGAGTTAACATAAGATCGTTCACATAAGATGATTCATCTTGCAAGAACTTTTGAGAATCTGCATCTCTTTAAATATTACTAAGCATTCTAATTTGTTTAAAAAAACCCTACAGCTAGGTCTGGGCAATGGTCTTTTTATTTCCTTTACAATAGATGAGTGCCAAAGCCCTAACAAGCAATGCTTAACATCACAGTCTGCCCATTCTCAATTGTTCTGACATCTAAAACACCTACCTATAGGAATAACCTGCTTTAGCCAGAGATGACCTGGGGTGTAACACACATTGTCCCAGTGGTGCAGGCAGATCTCTAGGACTTATAGTTCAGAAGTGAAGCTTCACTTTCTGTTAATAATTTCTGCAACATTTTATTCCTGCAACATGCCGCCAAAATAGCCCTGACCCATTGAGGCATGGACTCCACTAGACCCCTGAAGGTGTGCTGTGGTATTTGGGGCCTCCAAGGATGCAACCTGGGGCCATGTGTTCTCCAGGTATGCAATGCACAGGCACCTGGCCATCCACATGATGTATAGGAAAAAGTGATTCATCAGACCAGGACACCTTTTTCCATTGTTCTGTGGTTCAATTCTTATGCTCATGTGAACATTGTAGGCTTTTTTCAGCAGTGGACAGAGGTCAGCATTTATAACGGTCAAGATTGCCCATCTTCAGGTTCAGGGCATGGAAGGTTTAATGCCCTCAGGCTTGTTGGCCATTGAGCAACCACGCTTTTGCCTAAATGGTTCACTCCACCAACTCACAAAAACACTTACTGCCAACACAACTTTGAAGGGCCACTAAATTTTTGGAATTCCTTTTTTTCCCCCCTCTTTTCCTTTTGGCATTTTTTTTTGAAAAAGCTGTAGGTAGAAACAAAAAATTATAATATTTTGCATTTCCTTTCAGTAAAATTGTGCAATAAAATAAATGTATCCCCCAAACCATTCACAGAAAGGGCAAATATATACTTCTAATATAAGCACAGAGATCAGTATATAAGCTTGCAGGTATTATTTTTAGTTTAAAGCTAATGATATATGCAATTTTACAGGTTTGGAATATATATACAGCATGTTTTTGTTGATAAACATTAATATGTTTGACCACTATGCTAAAAAGGTCTCTTTGAAAGTGTTCAGATTCGAAATAGAGTTAAAAGGTGCTTTGACAGATAGAATTGAGATAAATATGATACTGTGAAGCTCACATCACAAACGTTAAATCTAAGTGGATAGTGGACAGCATGCAATCCATCCTTGGACCATAATAAACTAGCTAAAATGAAATGTTGAAAGCATTCCATGTGGAGGGATTTTATGGGGGGTTTATTATTTCTTTCATAGGTTCCAAATCAATAACAGCTTTATAATTAAATACTTTTGTAATGTATGTTTGTTTATCCAAAAATCAGGCAACTGATTTTGCTTTACATAAGCCATCAGGGTAGACAGAAACCTGCATAGAAAAAAAACTAGCCAATATTCTGGTGCTGTGTTCATTGCTAATTACCGATCTTCAAATCTTGTTTCATATGATAAAGGGCTTTCATAAAAGTGAGAAAACTGGGATCTTCAATGTAACAAAGTGACACAGATTCTTTGTAACATAATACCTTTCAACAAAGGGTTCATTCATTTTCCTGTTAAGCCATCTTTTTCTGACTGCAGAGAATTATATTACCTACTGCTTTTCTGCTATTTAATAGCAAAACTGATTTGTTTTTAGATCAAAGGATAAAATGTTTAAAAAATATCAAAAATATCAATTATGCTGTATTCTTTCAACTAATGCTTATTTTTTGTACCTTAAGAATAATATATATATATACATATATATATAATATATAATATATATATATATATATATATAGTATAATATACATTTATACCTTTACTTTCCAGAGGACTACATTAAAAGAAAAGTTTATTGTTCTTAGTGTACTGGTTTTGCAATTTTGCAGTTTTGCTATTTCATTATGTGACCCAATTGGTATTAATGTTGCTGAAGCCAGGCAAGTTGTTTTAATGTTTGACATAAAACACTCATGGTGAAATCTATGCTAAGAATGGCCTGAGCTATATGGATGTCAGTTTCCTGTCTGCCATCTCATATTTTATTCCATGCTGCATAGCTCTCTTTAAATTGCTTAGTATCCAACTCTATCTACTGTGCAAGTGGCTATTCAGTTTATTTTCACACCATAACACAGAAATTGAACATCGATAACAGGATATGTAGAAACTGCAGTACTCTAAAAGCAGAATGGCTTTATTATACGCATGCATACAGTATTAAATCTATGTTTATCTATTTATCAATCAATTTACGTCTGTCTGCCTTGCATTTCCATTTTCGTATACAGGAAAAAACATGCCGTGATTGGCATATAGTAGGCCAGTAGAACTGCAATGAAGTTAACACAAGGAATATGCGGTTAGGCTTGAAATTGATCTGTCCGGAACCTAAATGAACCT
>VKOC01024303.1:0-29317 GCA_009364415.1 Spea multiplicata | reverse complement strand
GCATAACACCCATCACTCTCACTAATCCACTCTCTCCTACCTTTTCTTCTTTCACTCTCACTTTTCCTCTTCTTCTTCTACTTCTTTTCCTGTCCTTCCGGTGTACTGTACTGAGCGCGGAAGACGGTGGGCGTGGCTTCAGTGTTGTGCGCCGGGATTTGACATCAAGTCCCGGCGCACAGCCACAGTTGCCGCGCGCACCGTTTCTGGAGGCGTGCCGGCATGGTGGCAGCCCTAAGATGAGTGGCAGCCCCCCCCAGGTACGCATGACGGCCGTCGGCCGCATTCAATCCTGCTCGCGGCCGCTTAGTTTTTAACTTTGCGGCCGCAGCAGCATTGAATGCTCGTCTGCCGGTCGTCCGTCCGGCCCACCGGCCCGGATTTAGGCGGCCTGGGGGGCAATTGCCCCCCTGCCCCCCGGCCCAGCCCGCCCCTGGACCTCTGCTGTGTCTCAAATGAGACTTGGCCTAGGAAACTAATCTGTCAAAATTGCATGTTTGATAACTGTAATGCGCATGTTCCAGTTTTGGTGGTGGTGCATTAAATGAGTTAGTGAGTAAAGATATAGCAAAAACACAACAACTTCATTTAGCGTAAACCGTGGTCCTGAAGGGGTTAAAGTATTTTTTTTATCAAATATAAACTATATACACACACACATAACTTATGCATCACTGTGCTTATTCTGTATGTTTGTCGTATGTCTACATTTGCAAAAAATAATAGAACTTTTTTTAAAAATAAAATCCAACTGATCAGGACTTTGAAATTCATGGTGATTAACATCAGTTTTATTCTTACCTTAAATGTCTTACACATGATTTCATACACTGTAAATTTTCTTTCTGCCCGCATCCAGTCCCATGTAGTAACCTTAGGAATTAAAGTATTTTCACTATTAATGCCTTCAGATTTCTGTTCTGATTCTAAGTACATTTATGAAATAGAATATTATATTTCACCATTTCGTACACTAAATGTATCTATTTAGAAGATGAACACATGAATCTATCCATCGATCAATTGATAGATAAAGTACTGTGCAAAAGTTTTAGGTGTGAAAAAATACTGTGAAGTAAGAATGCTTTCACAAATAGACATGTTAACTCACCGCTCTGTAGCTTTCTATCCATATATCTATATACGGTACATCTTGTTACTAATATTAATAGACTTCATCATTTCTAAAAATTGCACTGACAAGATAATTTCAATAAATGCATTTCACTATGTTGAAAGCTGAGTTGTTAATAATTCCCCTTAAACAATGTTTAGGTAACATTTGGCAGCTCATAATACAATGTTCTGTGAGATGGAAATAATTATGATTTACTTCTAAAATTAAATATTATAAAAATTGCATTTCCAGAAAATATATACAGCAAAACTAAAGGCATGTTGCTAATACTGATTTACATTTAAAACATTAAAAAAAGAGAGAGATGAAAACAGCAGATACAAAAAATCGGAGCTAAAGGTTGTGCTTTAGAAACATTATGTGAGCAAGATGTTTATAAACAATAAAAAATTGAATTTAGTGTTCATTTTTTAAACACCATTTTCTACAGTGGGGTGCCAGATTGGGTACGTAATATGCTTACATTTCATTTGTAAACATCAAATGCATACACAATTATGAAAACACATGGATATAAAGAACTTCAACTTCACATTATGCGCATAATTTCTTTAGCACTATATAATAAGATCCATCATGGAAGTAGCATACCTACCGGCGGAGAATTGAATTTATACAAAGAGGAGCCTCTAAGTGCCAGAAACTTTGGTGTATACATATGGTCTTGAAGAGTGTCCTGTTCTCGTTCTTCTACCCAACCCATGTATACTATCTGACAAGAAACACAATTGTAACACATTTTGAGTCATTATAGAACAAAATGGCACAAACAAATGCATTTTCCCAAATTTTCCTCTTATATTCCAAACAGTAAAATTACTAAAAAATATTACACACAAAGCCAATATAGGTGGTGCACAATATATTGCAAGACACATTGAGACATATTGAGACTACAAAATTGATGCTAAACTATCTACACTTTTTTTTGTCCTAACTGTTCAAGCGCCCCTTGGTGGATATAAATCGTGTTGGACATTTTGCTTAGGTTTCTGTTGCATTCAGTTGGGAAGTATTCTTATTTGTTTTATCACTCGGTGGCCATTTGTGTGAATTGATAAGGACATTATCTCAGTTTTTTTTCTATATTTGATTTCACAGTAGATCAGCTGGCAGCATGCTGGGACTTTAATTCCCTTCCCTAGTGTCTGTCATGATAGCAAGCAGCCGTACTAAGCTGCCTGCTACAAAGAATGATCACCTAAAGGCAGCAATGAGAACTATTTTACCATAATATACTTGGAGAAGCTGTGACCGAAATCCACACTGTCCTCCTTAGTGTGACAAGGTATGGATCTAGTTACCACAGCAAATAAGTGACATTTGTTAGATAACGTGTTTCATTAGGTGCTGGACATGATGTGCTAGCATAGCTTACTTCTGAACATCTGAAATATCCAAAAGAGGCCAAGGCGTTACTAGATGTGTGTAAGGCATTTAAAGTGTGAATAATGTAATCTATTTACAAAGCTTAATTTATAAACCTATATATACATATTATTGTGAATATTACTTGTGTCTAGAACATCCATACTCAGCAAAAAATGGGATCTGAAGCCAAAAGAGGGAAAATTCGGAGGTATGTGAGTTTGATCTATTGTAGACTACACTTGCATACTACTGTAGTAAATGTGTTTTTAATAAGAAATAGAAAAGTCAGTTCTTTAGTAAGCAATTGAACATCAATAGTACACAATGTACAAGTAAGACTTTGACCATTGTTCACAAAGTTCTAAAGTGAAGCCCAAAACCCCAATTCAATGACCAAAATTCAATGACCATGCATAGTCATTTGGTAACCCTTTCTTATTACTGTTAAATAGAAATATTTTTTTACTTCCTCACATACTGTACATTGATTAATCATGTTCTTATCCATGGTAAAGCTATGTGGACAATACTGTATTACTAAGCAATTGGTCGATATATTGTTATTAGCTTTCTTGACTTACATAGAATTTAAAAAGACGTGATAATCGTTGTGACTTCTGATGCACCTTCACATAAAACTTTACATATTTACTAATTGAATTACACTTAAATAAATTACTTCCTTTTTTTATTAAAAACATTAATTATCACTATTCTGTGTCAAGATTCCACTTTATAATAATACTACATGATAAAATACTTAAAACATTAATTTAAGCAATTTGATTTTTGCTTCAAGATAAAGTATTGCATGAGGATAAAGTACAATTCTGTGTTGTATAACACTTAACAGTTAAAACATTTCCAAATGTGATTTTTCTAGCAGAACAGTGCTGCTTTTCAGTTCATTCCGTTTTACTACTATGATAAAATGCAATACATTTTAAGAGATGCAAAGGAAAATCTTAGGTAATTGTATTTTATTAACTCTCAAACATTGCATTAAGTACTTAAATTCACAATTGCCATAGGATACTGAATCATTTCTTTTTGCAAGGACAAAAAAGTTTTGTAAAGGGAGGCCAATCAAGAAAGTGTTTCTCCAAATTAGTGTGTTAATTAAATTACATTTTTACTACTCAATGGATTGCAACAGAAGAAGCATATAAATAAAAATTATTATACTCAAATTGATATAATAATATAATAATATTTTTCATGTATAATGGAGTTTGTTTTCCATGAAGGACAATGCAAAATAGCCTTCTGTATGTATTTAACATCAGACTAAAGCTGGGGTGCCACAGTTTTTTTTGTTATGAGTTGGCACTATAATTTTAGATAACTAACAAACAAAAAGTAGCCTTTTCAAAAGTTTAAACTGATGATTATATGAAAAATGTCAGAGATCCCAAAGGTCTATGTGATCAATACTGCAACATTTTACACAAGAGAATATTTGAAACTTCAGAAAGTAACATTACTTACAATAAACAAAATATGTTGGAAATCACAAAATATGTATTCACTAATGCTAAATGTCTGACAAGTCTTCACGACCAATTCATCATATATCGACCTAATCAAATAACATCTGTTTTTTTTTTATAACATATTTCCATTGGGTCCCACAGAAATATGAATGGAAAAAAAGAAAAATTTTCTCGATGGAGCTCCTGAGTAGAAAAATTGGGAATTATCATTAAATTCTACACACTATGCTGATTTAAGTAATTCAATTTAACTTACATTACTAGGCATAGTCAGAACTTCTGTCCTGAAAAGCAAAAAAGGTGAAACATCATCCATAAAAGAATGAAGCCAATAACCAGGGTGGAAGTGCTGGCTTTGGAAGTTTGAATCCCACCTAACATTTGATCTACCTACAACCCCAGCTAGATGCAGGCACTCTCTGACATTTAAAAATGTCATAGACCACCAACTTTATACTTAGTGAGAAACTTTGTGTAATAAAACATATCATTAACGGACACAATGATATTGTAAAGTTAAGACCGTAAATCGTTTTTAAACTCTGTTCCTGTTTCAATAACAAAAAAATATAATCTCTGACCAAGTCACCCTGTATCACCCTGGGGACTACCATGTTAGGTTGTGCAAGTCTCCCCCCGCCCCCCCAAAGTTTGGGAATAATTGAATTTAGGCAATTGCATTCAATGCTGCTGATTAAGTTTCTATGCTTATAAATAATCGTGAATTATGTGTCTTCACCTACCTGCTGATTTACTGGAAAGTTCCTGTTAATTTTTTTAATCTGTGAGGGAAAAATAAAAAATGATCCTTTTAAGTACTGACAGCAGAAGATATTTTGACAGATTTAGTTACATAGTGTAGCCATAGTTTTATACAAGTCACTGAATTTCTCAATATCAAATATTACAGTATGCACATTGCTTCAGATATCATGTCATCACAATGTATGAAACATAAATATATAAATGGTAACGTAGTTTGTGAGCTGGATTTTTCTGTATGTAGTCTTCTGTACCAAACACAATCCAATATGTTGGTGTCTCATAAGTTGGAAGGGAGAAGCTGCTTCTAAGAGTGTCATGTCTGAACCCTGAAGTTCAAACTGGATCCCAGGGCATATTGGGGACCATAGGTGCTCACCATACTGTGAACAAGAGGATCCAGGAACTTTGAAAGGTAATTATACCTGGAGAATGGAAAATATCAGTGAGTGTCTGTGAGTTCTGTGAGTGTTGTGACTGTGATTGGTTTTACTGTTTGTACATATTTCAGAATATGCCACATCTACATTAACCAAATGCATATCTTCATTAACCAAATTAAGGAAAAAAATAATAATAGCAATGATTTGATGCAAAAAACTCAGACCTGCCATTTCTCAGTTCATCAAGAAATCCGTGAGACAAATATAAAAATGGATCTGCTACGTGATGATAGCAACATTGTTGAAAACCGCAGGCAGAGTCTTACTTCTCACAAATCTTTTATAGAGTAATTTGGTAATCGCATTCTGTTCATTTTTTTTAGAATGAGCCTCAAGCATTGTTTATTTTCAGATAAGACATGGTGATTTCTCATAGGCATTTAGAGCAAAAGGATTAGACGGCAAACTTCTTCCCAAAGAACTACTTACGTTGTGCTTTGTAAGATTTGAAATATTAGTTGATATAGATTGCAACCATTCAGTACACTCTTCGGCAGATAAACACTGAATTATTCCACTACAAACACCGTCTACTGCAGTCACTTGAAATGCATTTTGCCTGCAAATGGATGAAAAGTTTAAATGTTTTGTTTGTTTGTTTTTTATAGAAAAAATATCAACAGTATATAGAACATGAGTATAACAGTATTATATATGTAGTCATAAGAATTATTATTTTAGCACTTAAGGAGGACCTGTGTTACCCAAATATGACAAGGTAGCATTTTACCTAGGAAATAGTGCAAAAGAATGTGAATATCATTGGGTTGCACAACTACAGCAGTGGTGTCAAACTCTGTTGAGCAGTGCTGGTTTCAATCTAGACATGTATCGGGACCACGCTTTTTTAAATGTGTTTGGTACTTAATAAACAATCCACTTCACATCTATGTTTAGTTACAGTATCGCACAAAAGTGAGTACACCCTTCACATTTTTGTAAATATTTTATTATATCGTTTCATGTGACAATATGAAGAAATGACTCTCTGCTACAATGTAAAGTAGTGATTATACATTTGCTGTCCCCTCAAAAAAACTCAACACGCAGCCATTAATGTCTAAACATCTAAAATTTTTGTCTATTTTGGTGAGTTTTGTGAGTTGCATAAGTAGTGGTCAGAGGGTTGTCAGTCATGCCTGTGAACACTGTGACTTCTGGAGTGCATGTATGTACGTGCAGCATTGTGTTCTTGTGTGAGTGCCCATCTCGAATCACAAAACAAAATAATTAGCTTAACACTTTACTTCATAATATGTGATTTGCAGTATGTGCTTTTAGAACTAGTTGTTCGTATAAAAGCCAAATACCAACATAAGTCCTCATATAAATTTATCTTCTGCTGCCCTCAAGAATCTTAGTGATGCTTTATATGTGGGGCAGGGGTGAAATTTAATATGGCGCTTGGTAGTGCATAAAATAATTCATTTCACAGTTGTGCTTAGTCTTAAGATAATTAAATACATTTAAATACATTTTCACCTTGAAGTACACTTATAACTTTTATAGCATTTACACAACTTATTTCCAAGCTCTTAAACAACTGACACAACTCACACAATTCACAGTGTTTACAGACATACACTCACAAATTGACATACAACTACACAGCAATTCGAAGTGGGCACTTACACAAGAACACAATGCGGCCAGAAGGCAGGCTCAATGTCATCTATGTGACCCTTGACCACACAATTTAACCCAGTAGACCGCTCTACCGAAGGATGTATAGGATACACTGCTCAGACAGAGCAGATTTCAAGTTCCCCACTATCGTACTAACCAACTATCTCTGAAATGGTATCCTAAACCTGCGACAACACTGGCAGACAATCACACAAGAACACCACTCAAAATACAGAGACACACATATACACTCACTCTAAGACATACTCAATCCATCCTATAGCCTACATTACACCTAATCACACATCAAAACACACATAACATCCTTTGCCTGGAGTAGATCTCATCCTTATTGCTGCTCAAGCATTGTGCGAACAGCTGCAATATTAATGAATTGGCAGATAGCATGATGGTATGGGACTTTGCTCCACTCCTGCCTCCGTGAGTAGGCCCGTCCAAGTCAGACCAGCTCTGTCTAAAGAATTTTGGACCCCTTGCCAGCAGGCTAAACTCCAACTCCCAGGCACTCAATTGATAAAGTGGCTACCTGCAATCCTGCCTGTCTGAAGAACAAGGTGTCTGTTGCTCATTCTTAAACACTGTGCAGAGCTTGCTTCTCTAGCTGGAGGTGATTGGTTCTTCAGACTGAGCTCTGTTTATCAAGGTGAAATGCAGACACCTCTGCACACCGACAGGATCCCAGGACAGCCTGGGGACCTTCGGTGTTCCCCTTACTGTGAAGAGGTTGATCCAGCAACAAGAAGAGGCAATGAAACCTAGGATGATGGAAAAGCTCCCATGAGCTGTGCGAAATTAAGTGCTGTGAGTGCAGTGCTGTGTCTGGCTTTAGGTACTGTGAGTTCTTATGCCAGTGTAGAGTTTTGGTTTTGGGACTGTCTGAATTATTTGTCAGTCTATGTATGTTGTTAAGTTGTGTTCTTGTGGATCTCCTCTATCTGTGACTTGTGACAGTATTGTCTTGCTTTAAAAAATGTATGAGTGATGTGAGCTCTGTTCTTTATTTCAGTAAAGCACATTAGTCTAGATTCAATGTTGGAGAAAAAACATTGTAACCGAATAGACGTTCTTCTTTCTATATTATGTATAACATATCATAATAACAGAAATACATTCCTGTCTAGGTCAATAAATCACTATTTAATCTCAAGACCGTTGCTGTTTTATACAAATGATTATACAACTTTTTGATAAGCTCATACACAAAAAGGGCTAAGAAATTTGGATCCCAAAGAGAAATGTGCCTTTGACAAAGAGAGACACTTGGGGACTTCCTTTATTATAAAGAAATGTTGGTTTCAGGGTTTTACTTTATGTTATGATTTGTCATGAGCAGCAATATACCATTGCCTCAACATTTGCCAATATTCATAGCAACAGGGTAAATGTTGACAGCAATGAAAGACTAGCTAATCATTGCTTTTAAACTAAAAAGAGCAGATGGGCGAGAATAATTCATTTAAGTACCCTGCAGAAAGCATCAGGCATGAAGTAAAACATTATACATAACAAATTTTTTATATATTATTGCAATATGAAACCTTTATACATTATTAAGTTTAGATAGCACTAGCTGTGATTTCACTTCACACAGTATTTTAATGCTGTGATGTGAGTTTAAGTAGCTTTTTCTGTTCAAATGACTCAAGGTATGTTCACTTCATCTATTTGAACACAAATGCTGTACACTTAACGTAATCAAGATAACGTGGCTACATAAATTAATGTATTCGTCACATTTTTAAAAAAATAAGCACCATAAAATGTGTATATTTGAAATATTAATGCTCCTTTAAAAAGATTATAACGTTTTTAGAATACATTTATATGTGACAGTCTATCTGATTAATGTTATCATATTTCATATTAAATGCAATTTTGGAGGTAGATTTTTGCTATATCATGCTTACATTTTTTTACTAACATATTTTTCCTTTTCAAAAATATTTTATTCTATGGTCTGTATACCCACTCTTGACACAATGTCTTGTAAGTAATAAGATATTTTAGGACACCTGTCCAATGTATTGAAATGGGTGGTTAATAATACCATTGACTATACAGTTTTCAAGTGACCGTTTTTTTACACAAAGTTATTTAAAGTAAAACATGTGGAGGTCCTGCAGGTTGTTTCTTTGAAATATGTTCGGCAAAACTGCTGTGCATCTCTTTCTGGTACTTGCATCTTAACCTGGTTAGCAAGCTGTTGAGCAGATGGCATGATGGGAACCATTGGGATCAATCCTGGGTCATGCATCAAGAGGAAAAAAGCATTCTTATAACATTTATATGAGCTCCCAGTGCCTAAGACATGCCACTGATCTGTGGTCTTCTTCTCATTGCACCATTCAGTGTTATTATGACATCTCATTACTGCAAATATTTCAAATAGCCAAAGTGACAATTTTGCTTTAAGCGACCTTAATGTTTTTCTTTATATAATTTAATTTATATACACATCATTGTAAATGTTAGTGTTCTAGGACACAAAAAAATACTCATACCCAGGGAACTTTCTACGTTTCTAGAAGAGAGAGACATCACGGGACAAAGAGTCCACCAATGAAGCCACATCATCAGGGGCCAGGACAGGCCCCCCGGACAGCTGCAACACGGAGGCGCTCACAGACTGCAGCACTCGTGTTACTGGAGGTAACGGATGCAGCCTACACATGGCAGGGCAGTTTCACAGCAGGTAGCTGATGACACAGAGTAGCTGCTGAAGGTAGGGGTACCCTGTGTGGCGTCCGTGTGGGCCTGAGAGCCTGACAGTCGGGCACTCATGTTGGATGAGAAGGCTTGGCTTGCAATCTGCTTTCCAGTTCATCCCAAAGAGGTTTGATAGGGTTGAGGTTAGGACTCTGTGCAGATCAAGTTCTTCCACAACAAACTCATCCAACCATGTCTTTATGAACCTTGCTTTGTGCACCAGAATATGGACAAAGGTATTGGGACACACCTCTTAATTATTTAAATCATTGTTTAAGCTAGGCCCAGTGAAGGAAAATCTTAATGCTTCAGCATACCAAGACATTTCGGACAAAGCTATGTTTCCAACTTTGAACAGTTTGGGGAAGATCATTTTGTATTCCAGAATGACTGTGCCCCAGTGCACAAAGCAAGGCCCATAAAGACTTGGTTGGATGAGTTGGATTACTGACCTGAACCCCATCAAACATCTTTGGGATGATTGAGAGCCAGGCCTTCTCAAGAAACATCAGTGCCTGACCTCACGAATGTTCTACTGGATGAATGGGCAAGAATCCCCACAGAAACACTCCAATATCCTGTGGAAAGTCTTCCCAGACAACTGGAAGCTGTTATAGATGAGGTTTAAGATTTGCTATATACAGTATATTTCTGGGCAGTGTTAGATTTAGCAGTTACGTTGGACAACATTACTTTCATTTGAATAGTTTTAGGTTAACATATGTAAGGTTTCCTAAAATTCCAATGTATTGTTTGTGGAAACCAGTGCTAACCTTCTTTGCTATGCAGAAACAGTTTAATATGCATAATTTAAAAGGTTTAAGAATAAAAGCACATCTCCACACATCCAACAATTCTCGCCACCACGAGGATGGCGCCATAAAATTACTACATACTGTTATACAATTTTTTTGTTTGTGTTTGCAAGGGGAACACCTCTCGGCTATTATATGGTATACGTCATAAGTTGAAGGGAGATGCATAAATGTGACTCTATGATAACAGAGGTAGAGTTTTGGCACAATATGTGTTTGTCTAAAATCATTAGCACCAGGAATGGACTCTCACAACAGCATTATATATCTGGTTGCATTTTTATTAAACGTGTTTCTGTTGCAAATGATGTATACAAGAGCTACATTGGTGCAATGTACTTAAAATATAATAATGATGCATATTAACCCTGTAAGACAAATGCATTGTGAGCCCGTGCATGAGTTGTCCTTAAAGCTATCAAAGAGAATGCACTGTGAGCCTGTACATGAACAGGCTTTGTCGTGAAGGGGTTTAGAATGTAAACTTTAGTATTTTAGAGCACTTTATTGCATTTGATTTATTCACTTGGTGTTATCTATGTGTAGTAAAACTTGCAATGTAAGAAGACTCTAGGAGCCAAAGGAATCAGCTTGGAGTAAGCAAATAATCATGTACCAAGGTAATGTGCTTCCATATTTAGCTGTTTGTCAATAAGCGTTTGCTTTTCCTTCTCTCCAGGTATAAATAAATATAAATACACAGTTAACCTGTTCAAACGATGGCTCCCCAGAGGTTTCCCCACATTGGTGGGACTGAAATTTGATTATTTATCCAAAGGTAGCTATTACCATGGTTAGCTCTGAAACTCAATCAGTAGGACTAATATTAAATAAAATGCACTCTACATTGCTATTTGTCTCTGTTGTGGATTTTTATTCTATGGAATAAAAATAACTGTTACCACCTGTAATAAAAATACCATTTCAGTATTTTGCTAATTTTTTTTACATTTTATTAGAAACCTTTATTCTCCCTGCACCAGTGTTACCATAAATTGGGGAGATTTTGCCTTGAGATTTAAGGAAAGAGGAGTCCATCAGAGCTACGCTTGCCTTCTCAGCTATTTTATCACCTTCAGTACTGGTGGGGGGGTCATACCTTAAGTAACATAGTTACTTTGGCATTTTTTTGCCCTATGTTAGTTTAGCCATTATTCTCCTTTTTGAGAATAGTGTAACCATGTGAATTATAAATGTTGTTTTCTCAAGGAGAGATTTTTTTCTGATACCATATTTACATCTTCCAATCAAAAATGAAACCCACAAAAGTATGTATTTCTATAAAGCAGGCAACCCAGTGTATGTTGCTGGTAGCTCGTGAACACTTGTCATACAGGCACTTGGCCACTAATCACTGAAAAAGTTAGCCATTAGTGCTTACTTCCTTAAGTCTTTCATTTCAAGCAGGAGGCAGACTACCACTGGGTCACAGGCTTAGGCTTCACAAGGTCATTAAGTGGGGTGTGTATCTGGGTATGTTAGTGTGTGGGAATATCTGGGTATGTTAGTATGTGTACGCATTTGTGTGTCTAGGTATTTTATTATTGTAAGTTCAAGTGTGTGTATGGATATTATTAGTGTGTGTGTCTGGGCATGTTAATGAGTGTTTCTGGATACACTCCAGTGACACTTGTGTGCTTGTGTATTAATTATTATTATTATTTATTGTTTTATATAGCACTGTACAATGGGTATCAGGATATGTAAGAAGTGTGTTAGTTTGAATGACTGTGTGTGCGTCTGCCTTAGTTTTTAGTGTCAGGGTATGTATGTGAGTCTAAGTGCCACCACTGGATGGAAGCACAGACCTGTCAGCTTCCTCCCACTTGCTTCTGACACAGCCACATGCTGGCCATCAGGAAATGCAATCGGCGGGGAGTGGTCTGGGAGACAATCCAGGGACTAAAGAGACAAGTACAGGAAGAACATACAAGGGCTGGGGGTTATTAAATAGCTGGGAGGATATTATATAAGCTAGTGGACAATAACACAGGGGCTAAGGGCAGGGGTTGACTGAGACCATCCAGGGCCCCGTACAACAAAAAGTAATGGGCACCTTGTGGTGATGCCCCTTCCTTAGCCAGACCCTATCATGACCACACTTCTTTTTGATTAAGCCACTCCCTTGTGGTTACACCCCATAACTTTTAAACAATGTAAACCAATTTTAAAATAATTATAATTACTGCCATCACTATATACCCAGCCAGACATCCAGACATTGACAGTGCTACAGCATAACTGCCATCACTATATACTGTGTCAGACGTTGACAGTGGTACAGCATAAGTGCCATCACTTTACACTAAGCCAAACATTGACGGTGGTACAACATAACTGCCATAACTGTATATTGTGCCAGACATTGAAGGTGGTAAAGCATAACTGCCATCACTATATACTGTGCCAGACACTGACAGTGGTACCACAATCAGTGCCTGGCTCAGGAGATAGTGATATGAGTTAAGGTGCACTGTACACCCTAACTCCCATTACCTTATGATGAGCCAGGCACTGATGGTTGTACACAATAACTCCCAGAGGGCCATCACACACATGATTCATGCTTTCTAACACTCACTCACAATGTTTCCTTACTTTTCCTGTCTCTTTGTCTCCACTCCTTAGTTTGCTTTGCCTCCTCCGACATTCACACTCATATGCACTTACACATAGACATTTATGCGAACACACATTTATGCATAGATTGTCATGCTCACACGCACTTATACAGAGACATCCATGCTCACACGCACTTATACAGTTGCTGTCTACCAACATGACGATCCTCTCCCTGCCAGGATGAACTGTTCTGTGAGCTCGCCCCCTTGAATGTCACATTTTAAAAGTGGCAGGACGAAGAGCGGAGGCACTGCTGTCACTGGGCCGGGGTGCCCGGAAGCGAAGTTCAAAGCAGCCATCATGCAGCCGCTTTGAATGATTATCTGCCGGCCCACGGACAACTGGCCCACCAGGGCCGCACCTCGAAGTCCGGCGCATTTGGCCCACTGGCCGCACGTTGGACGCCCCTGAATTAGTCAGTTATACATTCTCCATATCGCAGCAGCAATAGGAAAGTTGACCACTGTTTCAAGTTTTCTCCATTTGTAGATAATGACTCTCACCATGGTGAGTCCCAGAGCCTTAGAAATGGCTTTGCAACCCTTACCAATGTCAGTGACTTCTCATGTTCTCATCATTTTTTTACTTCTATACATGAAATCATCATTGAGAAACTGCATTTTGTGTTTACTTGGGTTACATTTGTCTAATATTATAATTGGACTGATGATCTCAAACATTTAAGTGTGACAAATTTGCAAAAATAGAAGACATCAGAAAGGGGCAAATACTTTTTCACAGCACAGTATATTTATATTTTTAATATTTTGAAATCTTTTGTTCCCACATTACATTGAAACAGTCTATTAATAATACATAGTTTCCTATTTCTTGCTTTCATGTACAAATGCATTTAGTGATTTGTGCTGCAGTGGCAGAAATTAAATGTTACATTAATTCTAGAAGTAGGTCTCCATATGTTTTCTTTCAGCTATGTGACATGTTAATTTATTTTAGGATGTTTCCAGTGACTTACACAGTATGCAGATTCCATTTATAAAACACAGAACTGACAGGGCAGCTTTTAATAAGAAAGTGCATAATATAATGGAAAACAACAAAAAAACATCAGGAAATATTATCATATGAAGAAAGATTGACATCTGAAGATGGAAGAAATATTATTATTGAAGCTTAAAGGTATCCAGTGGTTTATAATGTAAAATGCAATAAAGCAATAATACACTAGTGAAGCTATACTACTAACTTGTTTTGGTCAAATAATTTAAGGTATCTATGTAATGGAGTTTGCGTTCTCATTAAATGTGCCTTCTCTGTTTAACTGAACCATTCAGGTATAAGTAGGGAATGACCACATTTATTAATTACAACCATATAAATCTAAAATCTGTTTTGTTATCTTAATATAAAAATTTCCTTAAATTACTTTACTTTTTTGTTGTTTAGTATTGTTTCTTAACAGATGTATTTGCTATTTTGCATTTTATTTCACAGTGCACAGGAATTATCGCTAAGTGGCAGTAAAAATGTTACATAACACATAACACTTCTCTGGTAATGTTGCTCAAATAAAGCAAATTTGGTTTACACGTCTCTAGAAAACATGTGAATGACTGCACCCAGGGCCGGCCTTTGGGGTGTGCGAGCTGTGCGGCCCTCCTATCACCAAGGCCAGGGTGCCGTGCTGAGGCAGATGCACAGTGTGCAAGGCACCCAGGCAACGGAGGTGAGAGAGGGGCGCCGAGCGGTCGCTCTGTCTCCTCTGCTCCCTGCCACCCACCACCTGCCTCGGGGCTGCCCTGACTGCAGTGTTGGGAGCACAAGGCTTCTGTCTCATGCTAGCGCTTAATTCAGTGAAGGAGCAGAGCAGCAAGACAAAGACCTTGTGCTCCCACCACAGGACTTCAGCAAGGTAAGTGAACTAGAAGCAGGGGTGGGGGATTTGATAATGAGAAGTAGGGAGAGGTGGTAGATAGTGAGAAGTGGGGAGAGGGGTAGATAGTGAGGAGGGGGAGAGGGGGTACAGAGTGAGAGGGGGTAGACAGTGAGAAGGGTGAGACGTGGGAGAGGGGTAGATAGTGAGAAGGAGGAGTAGTAAAATATTTAAATAAAGAGTGAGAATGAGTGAGTGAATGAATTAATTAATGTGTGGATGAATTGAATGATTTGTGAAAATGCATTAATGAATATGTGTAAATGATTTGTGTGAATGACTGTGTGACTGTATAAGTTTTTGTGTGTATCATGGATGTTTAAGTGATTTGGGGAAAGGTAAAGATAGCACAAGCAGGGTGTTTATGGGAAAAAGATTGCACCGGGTGGGCTGTTTGGGGAAAAATGTGTCTTACGCAGGGCTGTTTGGGGACAAAGTTGGCACAGGCTAGGCTGTAATCTGTGTGTGTAATTTGGGTGCTGGTCAGGTTCTATGTTGGAAGTGTGGACACCAGGCCCTTGGAGTGTGCAATCTGTGATCTATACCTGTAATTTAATTGTTTTAATCTATACCTTTAATGCTGAGTTTATGTGATTTCCAATTGATTTATACCTGCAAAGCTGGGCTTGTGTGTTATTCTGTTGATCTGTATCTGTGATGCTATGTTTCTATACATTATTTATGTATATCTGCAAATACAGGGTTTGTATTTCTTATTCAGTTGATTTATACCTCTGGTGCTGAGTTTACATTTGATTTCCATTTGATCTATACCTGCAATGCTGGGTTTGTGTGTTATTCTGTTGATCTATACCTGCTATGCTATGTTTCCATAAATTATTTATGTATACTTGCAAATATATGGTTTGCGTGTCTCATTCAGGTGACCTATAGATGCAAGTGCTGTTTATAAGTGTTGTGTATGTGATTTATATTTCACATGGAGGAAGGAAAAGAGAGGTATGGCTTAGTGAATTAGGGAACAAAGGGACTCTGGGGATGATTATGGGGAGATGATCTCTCAATGTCATGGAAGGGTCAGAAGGAGGGAAGACTGCACTCACAGTTTTCCCCTAATCTGCGATCAGTGTGGCAAATATGTTTTATTTGGTGTGGGAGTGGAGGGAGTGATTGCATGCTGGGGAGCGTGAATGGGGGTCCAAGGAAATGCTTGCGTAGGGTCCAATTTTTTTCAATATTAAAAAAATGTTTTTGTTACAAAGATTAGCAGTTTTTTCCCTATATTTAATATATTTAATGTACATTATTGTTACCAGTGTTTCCAGTTATATATTATTGTACTTGTTTGCACTTGCACATAAATAATCTCTAATAAAAACTAGTTGTTTGTTACACGATTTGTTTCCTTTCTTTTTTGTGGGGTGGTGGGCCAGAGGAGTATTCCATGCAGGGTGCCTGAACACCTAAAACCGGTCCTTGCGGATTCCTACCAATTTCAATTTTAAAGAATGTTCAAAAATATAGAGGGACCCTCAATGAATCAAACAAAAACAAAGCAGAGAGCTCCAAATTTTAGTTAGCATTTTTTTCATGCTCTCTCATACTTATTGTCAATGCCAACCAGTCTTGTGTCCCCATCTCCTTTTCTGCTGTTCTGCTTCCTCTCTTGCCAGTTCTTGTTCTTCTATCTTTTTTCACCCTGTCTTTTTTCTTTGTTCGCTTCTTCCCAGTATCAGCCTGTTAGCAAGCCCTCCGAGAGCACTTTCCCAAAAGGGCACAGTCTCACTGCAGACCCTCCCCACCAACTGGAAGAACAGGGGAGAGGCTGTCCCTATGATGCACGCTGTGGCTCTGCTCCTTTGCAGAAGTACTCTAAGTTTGCAGCAGTTGGACAAAAATCCACCCCACAAATTCTCTACAGTATTTGTCCTCACAAAAAGTACCTTGCCAGTGGGAAGCAGCTGAGTGCCTGGCTAACTGGGTTCCAACTTACAGATTCACCTTGCATTCCCAGGGGGATGTTTTTCTTAATTTATATTTATTATGGGGAACTCACAAAAAAGATGAAGGAATTTGCATACAGACATATTTACCTTTGGCTCTGCCCCAAGCCTATCCCAGGGAAGCACCAGCAGCCGCCCCTATGGTCATCAACCTGAATGCTGAACTCACGGATATGACATCATATGCTGGAGCTCCTACTTTTACAGATATACAGCACTGCAAGCAAATGAACTCTTGGGGCTGGTTGGGTAGATTAGTGATATCTCTGTTAACTAGTCCATTGAATAGTGGCACTACAGGGAGCCTAAGCACCCAATAAACTCCTTTTATATGGCACAGGGGCTGCTGATTCCTGGACCTGTTGCTCCAGGCACAGTTTGCATATGCCAGAATATACCACTGCCCACATGCCCTCAGAATCAACTCGCATTTTAGCATACAAGTAAATGTGACTTCAGTCGAGTTTATCCTTAAGTCAACTGACTGCTCAACTTCTTAGTAAACAGACCAAAAACTCTTGAGGTACAGTAGATGCCTATTATTGAATAAAGTAACTATTATACAGTAATGTGCATTTTGCAGCTAGTTGACACCCCCTTTAGGTTTATTTAACCTTAGTATAATGAAATATGCCCCTCAGGAAAGTAGATTTAATTTGTCAAATCTTATCTTCCATTCATGCTACTGGACTTAAAACTTTTGTAACTACATGGAGCATTAGAGACATGGGGTGTGTGGTGCAAAAACATGGGCAGTCGCACATCATGCTTGTCATGTTAAAAAAAAAAAAAAAAAAAAAAAAAGAAAGCAGGCACTGTTGCCATAGGAACTAAAAGGGTTCTAAAAAGCTTCTGTGTTTTTGTGTGATTAAAAAGGGAAAGAATAAAAATACAGATCTGCTAAAGATTATTTGCGTAACACCTAGTGAAGCTAAACGTTTTGTGTAAGTAGATCAGCATGCTTGAAGAGGATTTAAACAAAATTAACCACTAAAAAGTAACATGACAAAATCCCATGACATAAAAACATGACCATACTTCCCAAAGTTAACATAAATTTAAGATTTGAAAGAGCACAATGATATGTTCACTAGTTTCTACACAATTGTACTTTTTATTTGAATGTATTTGCTTACCTGCATAAATCGGTGCCTGTGATGTGTTGTGATAATCTTGAATGAAGGAGAGGGATCAATCTGAGATCACACCATCGTTTTTCCCATCTCATACCAGGTGAGGCAGGCCATGAAGAACATGATAAAGTGTCCTACAATGCATTAAATAATATTTTAGTAGATACTTTGTATGTACAATAATCACGTTTTAGTAAAAGTCAATAAACATTTCAGGATCTCGTGTTTTAAATTGCTAAATATTTAAAATCTCCAAGAAAAGGGGACATGCTACTTGAACCGCTACAATACCATAAATATGGGGTATTTCCCAATAAGTGGGATAAAAGCATCCATTTACTTCAGCCACACACTTCTCCAACATGGGAAATAATGGGGAGGGGGAATTCTACAGAATTTCCACATGCATTTGCAAGTGGGCAATAAAATGTGCTCCTAAGGTAACAAAAGTGCACAACACCTACTGCCAATAATAACAAACAAAATGATAACACTGTGCCAGATGACACTGTGAAAACACTGTGTTAAAAATAAATAAACTTACAATTTTAGATCAAGAGTTATGATAAAAAGTAATAATAAAAGCTTATTATATTAAAAAGATATATAGAACATGCATTGTGTAAATCTGTATATACCGTATTGGCCCGAATATAGGCCGCACTTTTTGCCCCCACTTTAAGTCTTTAAAGTGGGGGTGCGGCCTATATTCGGGGTCTAGCGCCTGACGCCCGGGACATACAGTCCCGGGCGCCGGCCAGGCAGCAGGGTTAGGATACAGATCCCCTGCAGCGGGACCTGTATCCTGCCTGCAGCATGCTGCATATTTGTCTGTAGAGCTATGTCTCATACCTTCTCCAGTGTGTCTGCAAAATATTAGCAGGTTTTGGACTGGACAACATCCTCCGCTATGTCAGGGGCCTGGTACGTGGCGGCACTAACCTAGGTACTCAACACCCAGGGAAGGGTAGTTGCCCTGCACCAGGCCCTGTATGACTCTACTACTGCGCAATAGCTCCTGAATACCATCATCTTGCACTCTGGGTAAGCCATATGGACGCCACCCCTGACATCCTGTCACAGAACAATGTCGAAACCACATACCGTGTTGTTGGGATGATAGTTCAAATGTAAACCACTATCACAGAGCGGGGATGATGTGCCGCTACTTTGGTCACTGGGTACACCTAAAAAAAAGTAAGAAAAGAAATGAACAATTTACAGAGTGATGTCATTTAACTGAATATGTCCTATAACAATGTTCAGTCTAAAATTTTGACATTTGGAAAACCCATTTTTATCTCTGACTAAATTACATCGAAACTTTATTCATTATCATTTTGTAATACTGTTTCCCAGGGGTATATATACATGATCCTGTGCAATCAAAGGCTGTTTTATAATCTGCCATGAAAATAACTGTATTCCTAACTCACACCCCATCCCATCCTCAGTAGGTCTATAGAGTGGCACAGAACCCACTTGCGCCTTTCCTCCTCTATTATGAAAAGGGTTCAGTCTAAAATAGAGCCTGAAAATGTAGTAAGTGTGCTGTGTGGATAGACTGGATAGTGCTGACCTTATTCTCAATAAGTATGCTTTACAGTCATCAGATATGGATAGGTCATTTTTTAAATTCGTATTCGGGGGTATTTTTATTTTTTTTTTACACCATTTTATACACAAACTGAGGTCTCTGAGTTGTGTTAGGTGTGTCCAAGTAGTCATACATCTCTAGGCTCGCTCCGTTTAGGTCTTTTTGATTGTAAACTTATTTGAACAGGGACTCAACTTTTGATTTTGTAGGTCCACATCATAATATGATGCATTACTTGTCATGTCCTGTTTATGGAGGAAGAAGCAGAGGAAGAAGTAGAAGAAGTAATAACTCCTCACCTGTAAGTTTGTTGAATGTAATTATTTTGTTTATTAAAGCATCATGAAAAAAAAACTTTACAATAAAAGCACTACAGTGTTACACTTGAAGAAGTGTACACAAATGAATTTTGTTTAGAAGGCATCATGAAAAAAAACATCTTTACAATAAGAAGCACTACAGTAAACTTTACAATACACTAGTGAAGGGATGAAGAAGTCAAGAGACTTATATATATATATATACTTATATATATATATATAAACTTACTATATATATATATACTATATATATATATATATATATACACACAATGCATTGATTTCTTCAGAACACAGTTTTTTCAGATTTCAAAAGAGCAACAAATGATTCATGGGAGATCATTTTATTAAGTTTCCTACAAAGAAAATTGTTTTGTCAATCCATTTACGGTGTGTATTGTTCTCCCTGGTATTTGTTTGGTAAGTAAAATAACATCAATTGTTGGTTCTATTGTGTGAAGACGTTGTAAGTGTAACGTAATTACAAATTTTTCCTTTTAATCATAGGATTCAGTTGTCACCTATGGGTAGTTTGGATGCAAATCGTAGCTTCAATTTAGTAGTTTCATTTGCAGCTCCTATGTAACCTGACCCCTTTGTCTGATAGCTGATAATAAGATCAATTTTCTTCTTCTGTTCAAGAAAGCTATTGGATAGATAGAAATTAATGGTTAGGTCATGGATCTGAATTCTAATACTGCTACAAAACCCAGTGACCTTTTCTGTATTTAAAAAAAGCTTTAGCTTCCAACGTAAAAGTCTCTAGTAGCAAAATAACACATGCAGGAATGTGCATTGAAGATCATGTAAAATGTAATCTAACATTATTATTATTATCTTTTATTTATATAGCGCCAACAGTTTACGCAGCACTTAATACAATGCATAGATTCAAGGCATATGACAAGACAAGAATTGACAGACCGATACATTAGGTGCATTAAAACAGATAAAAATGTGTTTAATGTACTGACTCTTTAATCGAATAATGATCATTATCTTGCTTTGACATTGTGCCTTAAATTATTGCTTCACTATGTGGCATTTTGTGGCATGATATGACGTTTAGTTATAGAAAGCTAGCGGACTACATAACACTATATCAATAGGACACTGAAAATTAACAAACACATTAAAATAATATAGAATTGACAATAAGATTAGCACAATAATGGTACAGTCTATTAGGTGGTTGTGAGCTGGAAGCATTTGATCTTCCGACTTGTATTTGATTTTGATATAGTCCTAGGAAGTATTGGAGATCATTGGAGATGTAAGTAAATTCTAAATGCCATAGCTATGCCTTTGCTGGAAAATGTGTTATCCAAATGTATATTTAGACCATATAAAAAAGGACAGTAAATTAAATTAAGGACCAGAAATGATTCATAACTTTAAGTAAGGCATGGCGTTTCTTTTGCATTATTATGCATTTTGAAGAGCAACATTGGCACATTTCTCGTACAAGATGGCCTAGATGAGCTTTGCTAATCCATAAATGAAGTAGTTAGATATCTGTTTATCACTATCCATCTGTAAGTCACATCCTCATCTGCACTTGCTTCTCTGTTAATAGCTGTAAAACTTACACTTCAGCTACCAGCATATTGTCAAGTTACAAAACAACATATAAATGAGCCAACAAAGCCCTAAATGTATTATTCTAGTTGGGATTTTCTTTATTAAGCAACTGAACCTTAACCTTTGCAAACACTTGGGCAAAATGAAGAGGAAGAATAAGAAGGAGACACAGAAGAAGAGGATGATGAGGAAGAACAATATAAGGAACAGGGAAGAAAAGGAGAATTGAAATATCCATATTAAATGCACACAACATGAATAGAAAGGGATAGTGGTTGAATAGGTTAACATAAAAGGTTGGGAAGTATAAATGCATAAACCAACTGAGAAAAGCTATAGAATTTGATGGCACTATAAAAACACAATAAATAATAATAATAACATTTGGACTACTTTTCCGTATCTGCAAGCAAATATGTATTTTGGGAAGATTGTTTCATTTTTGGGCAAATGTTGTTTTTTACCTTTTGAAATGTCCTTTGTCCTGATCGTCTCCCCCCCTCTGGCATCCTACATACCATAACTACAGCCCTTTTTTACCTAAAATAACATTATCTTATTTCATCTCTTTCCTTCTCTTCTAGCCATTTCTGTTACATCCCAAGCTGTGTGCTAGCCAGCTTCTGAAACCTCTTTTTATTTAACTTATACATTCTTCTCTTCTCTACGCTGAAACATGTTAGCCCTAATTGCTGAAATTAAACTCCTTTTGTTTAAATTACCCATACTACTCCCTTAGATTGTAAGTGCATGAGTGGGGCCCTCAAAAGCCCAGCATTCCTGCCAGGAACTTTGTGTTAAAGTACTATAAGGGTAGATGGCAAGCTTATGGGCAGGGTTCTCAACTCCTAATGTATCTGTATGTACTAATGTATATTTGTTTTGTATGTGTTATCTGCCCCGTTTAAATTGTACAGCACTGAAGACTTTGTTGGTTCTTAATAAATAAAACAATAATAAAAATAACCAGCAAGCTATTATATGCATATATTGTATGTCCATTTGCTATGCATTTTGCTGTGAATTAAAACTTGATTTACAGGAAACACCTCTATAAATCACAGTACCACTGTTTTGTTATAACACAACCAGTGAGTTCTACTTCTTGAAACTGATATACGTAGTTACACAAACTGGATGCCTTGTAAACCTAAGGAACACATACTGTTTATATGAGGTGCTATCATTTTGATGAATCTGGGATATTACTGCAATGTGCTATGTTGTATTTGATGCATCATTGTTTGGGTTAAATCAAGTAATGAATACCTGATAACCAATCAGTAATACATTGTATTTCATATGTTTTGAAGATACATTTTTTGTATTATATTTTGTACTGCACAGATCATATAGATATCTTATAGATTTTTGTTTTCACAATAAAGTACATTTTGAGTAACTATATATAAAAGTATACATTTTAGTGTGATCTGCAAGAACTTAGGATCAAAGGTCATAGCGGTCCTAGGTGTGGTCATACGATATTTAATAGCACAATTTTATATATTATATAGCATAATTTTTCATCTTTTGGTAAAATATTGTTTTTCATATTTTGATCATAATTATCCCTACAATATGCAATTACACAGACATATGCACACACCCTCCCTATCAACCCTCCCCTTCTCTCCCTCTCTCCCATCATTAGTGCACCTCACGTAGAAAACTACACTACGCATGTTACATATTCCAGCTGGGCGCCTTGGATACCCGTGTCTCCTGGGTGCCATGTACCCACCTTAATGTGCACTTGAGGGAATATGTACATTGCACTGAATATTATGAAATGTACCAGAAGCACTTACAAGCACAATCTTCATTTAGTGGTAGTTTAAGGAAAGCTGGTGCTCTCTTTAGAAATGAGACAGTCAGTGTCACCTCTTCCCCGGCATTCCGTAAAACCTGCACCTGCAAAATTATATATATATATATAAGTAATTATAATTAGTAGAATCATATTATGTGAAAGGTAACTGACATTCTCACTTTATGACAATTAATTTAGATAAAATTAATTGGCATTAATTTGGCATAGTTATAATAATGTCTAGCATTACAAAAATAGTGAAACAAAAATTAGTTTACATCAAATACAACTTTAACAAACATCTCCAGCAGACATTGAGTAAGATCTCCTGTTCGTTTTAATTGACTAAATTTCAGAGCCTTTCTAAAAGTTGATGAGGAAACATTTTAGAACATGAAAATAATTGTCAGAAAACATTTACCATGTTTGCCCTGTTACAGGGTTAGTTATGACAAATAAAAAACTATTAAAATGGAAAGTAGGTAAGAGTTGTGCTTTGATCTGCCTTACTTCACTCTTCATTATAAGGGCCCAACACTGGTACCCTGCTCTAAAAATAAGAGCTGAGCTGCTCCTGGATGATGTAAAATTTAATGACTAAGAAGACTAAAGGTGTCTCACTGGTTTAACCATACATTATACAGGGTCAGCCAAGCTCTTACCACACCAGAGGTTGACTGAGATTGGATTTTTATGACGTATTGTTGAAACCACGACTCTCTTGTGACTGCTCCCTTTGGTAAATAGATCCCACATTTATGGTGAGTAAATTATTCTTAAGGTAATAATTCCAATGCCTTTTTTTCCCAAGAGTTTGACTACAGAAGCCCCAAATCATGCAATGTGCTACATACAAGCACAACAGAAAACATTGTTAGATACAGTTTGAGACAATGAAGGATTAGATCACAATGTAGCATGCTTATTTTCCTGTGTGGCATTTTAAACCATTAAAATGATATTTTAAAGTTCAATTCTGAAGATTCCATCACAAACCATGGAATTGCCATGGTAAAAATGTATCATAATTTGTTTTTTTATCCTCACAAAAGCTCTACAAGGGTTTATCATAACCATTTTTCAAATGAACCAGTTAAGCAAAGCATGTTTGCTGAATTGTCCTTCTCCTCCAGATTTCTGAGCACCGTTCCTATGAGAGACAATGCTGTTTACTAACCTCTTAGAAGCTTCCTGACTTTTCCAGTCAATGGTGAGGTGCCAATATGCATCTTATTTACACTGATTAAAACGAAACAAATATTTTGAATATGAACTTATATCAAGATATCAGCTTGCCCGTATGTGATTTCTGTTATTGTTTCAGATTGGATTAATTTAGATCTGGTTTACCCTGTTGATAAAAAGCTGTGTAAGTATATAACAGTGTGATTTTGTTTTGCTATATGCTTTATATTTGGATGCCATGGTCACGGTTATTTGCTGAGTTTGTGGGTTTATCACACATAGTGGGTGTTAGGATGGTGTTATGGTGATGTTGCTAATACCATAAGATTAGCATTTCAGATTAAGTCAATTTGTACATTATCCTTCCTGGTTTATCTCTTTCAGCAACTTGTATGGATCGGGCACTCTTACGTCTATTGGGCAGAGAGGTGAGCAGCAGTTAGAGACAATGGATGTCAACTGGGTTTTAAGAGTCACGCAGGTGGTTGGGCTTTCGGGATTTCCGAAGGGAGGAGGCACTGCAGGAAGTGGCCCCCGCCTTACCTGATATTGATAATAACCTTTGTCACAAGCCTATTAGCGTTCTTATGCATGACATGAAATGCATCCTGCTCTGCCTGTGAGAGCCTTTTCTCGTTGCTCATGGTGACAAGGATTAAAATGTTCCATAATGATGGGGTGCACTTAAATGATATAGGGAAAAATATTTTGTTATTAGATGTCAGGTTTGGCCTGGAGACAGCCCTTTTAAAGGGTCAAATGTGCTGGCTGTGGAGCAAGTGATCTGCAGAAGGAACAGATTATTTAACTGGAGGAACTAAGGATCAATGATAAGAAGGAGTCAATTTGATGGATTGATTGTATAACGTTCTTAATGGGACGAGGCCCTGGGAAATGTATGTTAATTAGAACTGACAACCCTGGTCTACAACTCCAATTGTTCAGACAGCAATATGGCTGCTGAATATTATTGTAGATGCAGTCAACAAGCTTTGGACTGAAGACTTATTGTAGCCTCCAAAGCCCAATCTACAGTTAACAGCTACTATTTCTGCTATTGTTGGCTTAATATGGGAGTTGCAGTCAAAAAAAGTTAATGTTGAGTTGTGTAGCATAGAATTTTGAGGTATGAAAAAGAGTAGTATAAGTAGTCAGAGGGGAGTAAAAAAGGAATATAAAGGCTTGTAACCAAAATAATACACTTGGTAGTGATAATGACAAATGTAATAGCAGCACTTTGGTACATGGGATCTGGAGTATTAACTAACCCTAGCTGAAATACATGTTTGAAAATAATACTACCTTGTGTCTGCAGCCTGTAAACAGTGTCTCGGCCCAGGCAGGGACTTTGTGTCTATGAAGAAGCAGCTACCAGAATGAAGGGGAGGATACCAGCTAGAGGGAGAGGAAGGGAGCAGATCAAACCACTCTGACACCAGAAGGGGATGTACAGAATTAAGTAAAAGGTCCCTGCAGATGCCCATGCCCCCCTGATACTTGGCATTTACATGCATTTTACATTTTAAAGGCTTAAGAAAAAAGGGAAATGAGATAAGGATTTGTTCTCTTGCTTGCAATAGTGCAACTTGTAGACCAGGTCCTACATATCATTTGTTCTTCAAAATAAAACTTTAAAACAAAGATACTGATGCTTGCGTGCAGTATTAATTCCAATGTGCCTTATAAAATCACAATAACAAAAAAAATGACCATCTTTATTTGTTACAGTACTTTCACTGCGGTACATGACTTACACAATAAGCATTAAGATTTGCTGACAAATGAGCTTTTGCTGTCATGTCAACCCTGCTATGGATACAACGTTGTTCTATACATTGACAACTGCTCAATTTAATATGGTTCACTATAATTTTCTTGTGGGTGAATTTGCTTAGAGGACCAAATGCTATATCATGTTTTATTGTTTTCTGCTTCTCTTTTGATAATTAAAATTGCGTTGACAGTTGATTTCATCTGTGAATTTTATGTTGCTCATAATTTATATTTCCAGATAGAAAAAGCTGTTAGCCATCTGTGTATTGTACTTGAGAAAAGTTTACATGGCAGGGATCATGCATTTCCCAACACATGCAATGTGACATTGCACATTTTCAAAAGCTGAACACACTTTAACTATTCCATTCCAAAAACTCGCCTAGCACGTCAGTTGCATACAATAAATTTTACATTAGATATGCTTTTTTTCATAGAAAAGTATTTAAGTTTGCATTAGATTTTATATTTATTTGTATTTAATGTAATACACAGAAAATCTATGCCAAAAAACTGAAAAGTAAATTTAGGGGGCCACTTGTCATTCACCAATTTACTGACCACCAGCTTCTACCTGTTGCCCTGAATGAATCAAAACTAATGGAATCTCCAAAGGCAAGTGACCACAGTAAATGTTTTCTTTCCAACTTGGCCTTTAGTGAGTCAAACCCACAGAGTTTTAAAGTATGTTAATATTTAGCTAATGTGGATCAGTAGTTTCTCAGCAAACCCTTTTTTCAAAAGTACATTTAAATCTTCAGGTTTAAAAATTGAAGATTTAAAATAGTTGCAAATTGTAAAACTGTCGGCAGTACCTATAGAGAAGGTAGGCGTTGGCCTTGGGGGCAGATCTATATGGAGGCACCTTCTCTGCGGTAAACTGGACGGGCAGTCTGCTGTATTGGAGGCGCCCTGATGCAGATCCGCTGGAGGAGTAGGACTGGTTGGGGAGATCATGGATCTCCCTCCAATGGCCCCCAACGCTCCTTTGCAATTCTTCCGACACTCAGCACATTGGCATTTCTGGGGGCAGAGTGGCATATAGGGGGTTATACGGCATATCTGAGGGGCAGAATGGCACATAGGGGGTCAAAGAGGCATATCTGGCAGCAGAGTGGCATATCAGGGAGGCAGCGTGGCAAATAAGGTGGTATAAGGCATATCTGGGGGGCGGATGTGCATAACTGGGGGCAGGTTGGTAAATATGAAAAAATAGTTTACATGTGAAGTAATATTTCCTAGTAAAACTTTTTCTTATAGGGTAGTCTTCTATTCAGACTTTTTCTCCACCGGCTGCCCCACTAGATACCAAGGAATCTAAAGCATGAGGAGAAGTCTAGGGAAGCTATGGTATGTCAGGAGAGGGTTAGACTGGCACATGGGGGGTATAAGGGCAGTGGCACATATGGGGGTTAAAACGAAGCTCAAGGAGGCAGAGTGGCATATAGGGGGTTAATTGCACCTCCACTGGAGGTGCCTGTAAAAGTGGGTCAGTGGGGCAGCTACCAGAGATAGAGGGACAGCGCCCAAAAAATCAGAACTGTCCTGCGGAAACCAGTATTGTTGGGAGGCATTCAATACTCTTGATAAAAGTTGCAGCATTTCTGCCATACAAGATGTGTTTTATTGTAATTAGTGTAAACATGATGTGTCTTCTGTACCCCATGAATGGCAGTCGTTTTACTTGAACCTGCAGCCATACGGGCTAATAATAGGATATTGACAGGTAGCAACTGAGCTACTGTATGTTCATATTGGTCAGTGATGGTAGTATCCTTTTGGATAGTGCTGGTAACTTGGTAAATTTGGAAAAAAAGAATATATAATTCTATCCACTGCTGGATAGCAGAAGACATTCTGGAATTCCTTTGAACGAAATGAAACTATTTTTCTTATATTATATGTTGCATCTTTATAGGTATATAAAACAATGTCTAGGGGTGGTTAATGTCACTTCCCATGGAGGTGGATAAATTTGTAGTTAAAATACATTTTGGAAGTACTAGCTGACATAAAACCAATTTTTGAGGTGCAAGTTGATATCTCAGGGTGCATGCTAATAAATGATTTGGTTATACTTCACCCCAGTACACTTTTCATCTGATTTGATCATTTGGATAACATAATTGGTGTTGATATAGTTTTCAACAATATAAAAGCAAATCCATTCGGACGTGGTCTTGTTAATTGAAATGGCTTTGACAAAGATTTAGCAGTGATTTCTGTTTCGTTCACAAATTACATTTTCAGATTATAGCTGCCTGCCATCTGTGTATTTTATGTGACAGTAGTTTACATGCCCAGGATCATACTTTACCACTTTACTTTATCATTACCACAATATATAACAGAGCCTGCAGATTTAATTTAAAGTACTTGGATCCTTCCAGTATTTACACATTGCATAAATATCATTTTTGCATTTATGTATTTTATCTAGTATATGTTTTAAAAAGAAAACATTGAGCTAATGTCAATTCCCTCTGCTCTCCATGTTTATTCATAGTACTTGCATTATATAAATATATGTAATAATATATCCCCCCAAAATAGTGACTATATGTAGTAGAAGAGCTCTGTGTAACAGAGGTCTTGTCAGCATTGTGTCCTGACACTAGTGGCAGATGACGAATCCATTTAGGGCCCAACCTTCGTCAGGCTTCTCCTAGTAGCTGCTAATAAAGATCCAGAATCTGGGATATTTGTAAGCATTAGGGAGCCAATGTCCTGAGTGTTTCAACAGGCAGGCCCAAATTGAGACTCTGGGACTGAAGCATACAGGTCCCGGCAACTCAGGGAAGGCATATACAGCAATCATCACAATTAACACACACCACCATCCTTAGGTCTATTCAATAAAATGCATGCATGCAAGTTGGCAACAGCAAACTAGCATATTCACTACGTGCATTAACACTCAATGCATATACACTTGATTGGTGGGACGAAGAGCTGAGGCACGACTATTGTGCGGCGGGGTGCGTGAACACCGGACCCTTTAACTTCATGAATGCCACCCGCTGCCCTCACCAGACACCAGAAGCAGTGGTAAGTCGGGGG